>KZ110300.1:0-13942 GCA_002116395.1 Ramularia endophylla | reverse complement strand
CTCTATCTCTAGCTTCCTAGCTCCCTATCTACGATTGACTTAGTAATACAATCCTCTATCTCTAGCTTCCTAGCTCCCTATCTACGATTGACTTAGTAATACAATCCTCTATCTCTAGCTTCCTAGCTCGCTCTATATCTACGATTGACTTAGTAATACAATCCTCTATCTCTAGCTTCCTAGCTCGCTCTATATCTACGATTGACTTAGTAATATAATCCTCCATCTCTCCCTTTATAGCTCGCTCTACATCTACGATTAGCTTTCTAGTATAACAATCCTCTCTACGACTCATTACAAATACCGATTTTATTCCCTCGTATAGCGGAGATTTATACTAGCTGCCTATCTACGACTGTCTATCTATAACTGTCTATACACAGCTAGCTTTCCTCTAGTGCTATAGTCCTCGATTTCTCTCTCTACGACTCATCATTTACGCTCGAGCACAACATTTGACTTAGAACGTCTACCGTCTATATAGAAGGTTCTATAGAGGGTTCTACGGCAGATCTTAGTCTACTGATCTAATAGGTCAGATCGTAATCTATTACCTTAGATTAGCTACCTGCTTTATGACATACTAAACCTTAAAGTATTCGTTAGTATGTATGTAACCGGCTACGTACTTCTATCGTTCTAAATAGACCGTAAAGGCATATTGCTATATACTGCTTACGCTGTAAATATATAACTATAACTATGACTATGACTACGACGACGACGACTATAACTATAACTACGTAAAGAAGTACTATAACGCTTAGTTAGAAGCGCTACGATGATTATGTCGTGAAACCGATGCTATGTTCGGTTAAGAACATAGCAACGGTAATTATACTAAAGTAGTACTCGGTTAGGAGCATTACGATAGCTACTATTATGAAACCTTAACGTAGTGCTCGTAAAAGCACTACGAGGGGATAAGATAACAAGGGTTGATTAATATAGATCTATAGAACGGTCTTGCTAATATGTTGGCTAGCCTAAACGCGATGCTTACACGGAGAGGCATTAACCCTAATGCGATTAACCCTAATGCGATCAACCCTTTAACCTTAATACGATGGATTTTATATAACTTATCGTCGCTAACAGACTAATAACTCTAAGATTTATGTCAAAAATACAAAAGTCGCACCTTATAGCCTCCTCTATTAAAGGAGGTATGACCGAAGTTAGGCTATGAGGTAGTAGACTAATGTACTCTATAACAAACGTTTAAAACCATTAAATGCTCCGGGGGGTCTTAACCTTATCAACTAGGAGAACCTAAAGGTAGAGAAGTCAGAGATAGACTACACTAGTTGATAAAGAGGGCACAACCCTACTCCCTCGAAAGGGCTATAAATATAGACAGCTAGGCCATCTAGTCCGTATAAAGCATTTAGTTAAGGGGCAAGATTTACTTACATCTATATAGCGAAAGCCGTAGCTCTCCGTAGTTCTCCTAAGGTTCGTAAAATCTATAGTCGGGTTAGAGTCAGAATGTACTTTATCATTCTAAGGTCTACCTCCGCTTCTAGAAATGTTACTATTAGTACTTTATCTAAGATTCACGAGTGTATATAAAGACTACCCTTCCCCTTCCCCTTCGGTGCTTCGGTAATAAGGATGGCGATAGTAGATGTAACGAGTCTCGAAATAGCTATTAGTTTCTGTCTATTAGACCTAGTAGTGGCCGTGTTACATTCGGGGTAGCTAAAATCATATGTTGGTTTACGGAGGAGTCGTCTTCGAAAACTAAGACGGCCGTTTAGTAGTTATAAAGCTTTCCTATACTACCTAGGCAAGTTAGCTAGTAAAAAGCATAATATTAGAAGTAGACTTATACTATCGTTAACGATTCTACGGTCGATTCTACGGTCGGTTACTCTATCGTAGATGTCGTTATTAGCTACGACTCAAAGTCTACTAGGTACTATAGCTAGAAATTTGCTAAATGTTACGATCGATCTGTTAGCTACGACCTATAGTCTACTAAGTACTACGTCTAAGCGTTTGCTAGGTGTCGCGGAGGTCCTTATTCCTTTAGCTTTAATGATGATTATCTTCCTCTTACTAGCTTTAATAATAATTATCTTCCTCTTACTAGCTTTGATCGTAATCATCTTCCTCTTATTAGCTATAATTATAATCATATTGTTAGCTTTAATTATGATGATCTTCCTCTTAGCTTCTAAAGGTTTAATCTCGATTATATTACTAGTCCTCGTAATTGGGTTGCTAGCTCGGATCTATGTTATCTTCGTTATCTATATCTAGCTCGGGGTGTTCTTCTTCTTCCTTATCGTCGAACTCCTAGTTACTATATTGTTGCTCCGGGCGATTGTTTAGCTAGCGGGTTGTAGTGATATATAGTCTATTAGAAATCCGGAATCTATCTCGCGAGAGCTAAGGTTAATGTTAACGCTAGCGTGCTATACTACGGACTCGCTAGTCTAACACCTAGGGCTTAATACCTTTAGAAGGATTAGTATAGGTAGAGGCTTATAGTAAAGCTAGGTCGATAGTATTCCCTTAAGGAGGAGGAGGAGGAGGAGGATAGGAATGCGGGGAGTTTCTACGAGGACGAGGCATAGTGCTAGAAGGATAAGGATAATCGGCTCGGTAAGAATAGGGATCTAAGAAGGTAGTCAGCTCTGTTAGTAGTAAGTCGTATTATATTATTTCAATCATATTAAATCATTATAGCCGTAGCCCTTCCCGTAGGGCATCCCTAACCGGAGGCAACAAACAACGCTACCGTAGATATAACAATAATAAAAATACTAACCTAAAGCCCTACTACTACTACTACTACTACCGGAGGCCGCCGCCGTATCCGTAAGCTTCTACTTTGTTAGGAAGTAGCTAAGTAAAGGATTTTAAGTAAATGTCAAGTAGTTTAGCTATCTAACTATAACGAAGAGTAAAGAAGGAAGAAGAAGAGACGGAGGAATTCGAAGAAAGATATTATAGCGCCAAGCCATGCTGACATGTACGTCAAAGCCATGCTCAGAACTACATCTTTCTTTAATCCGCACTTAATCTCCTATAACAACATCTTAATCCGTAACACTACCCCCCTCCTTTAAGGCACCGTCTACGGTGCTAATCAGGTTCTAAACTCGGCCCGGTAGCGTAGTCGGAGGGCGTTTAATCCCTAGTATAGCATAGTATAGTTAGAGCGCGTTAAGAAACTACCGGAGTTCTTAGAGCTATGATTAGCTATAGCGTTCTCGGCGGTAATGAGTAGCGCGGCCGGAGCCTAAGACGCTTGCCGTATTCTCCGTAGTTAGGCCGTCGGCTAATAAGAGGCTTAATAACACTATTAAGTTACGTTGACCTTTAGCGCGGTCGTCCTAGACGGGTTTAGTCGCGGCCTATTAGGGAAACGCGAATGGTATTTAGCGACCGCGGCGGTAGCATACGTAACGTTGTTAAGTGGTTCCTAAGTTACGCTTAATACATCGTATCTACGCTAAAGGACCTTATACTAAAATGGCCTACGACGTAGTTTCTTAGAGTCTAGGATGCCGTCTATAATGTGTTCGACATTACTATCGTTAGCGACGACTAGTAGCGGCGGTTACTAGTCCTACTCTTAGCCGGGCATCGTAGGAAGGTAAGATAGAGGCGTAAGAAGGCTAACATAGAAAACATCGTATACTTGTATAGTCCTTAGAAGCGAGAGTCGATAGGCGTAAGGGGACACGACCTCGGTAATAAGGAATAGTCTAGCTCTTCGGTTAGTAAGCTTTCTACTAGTGTCTTTTACTAATATCCCCTCTAAGGACAGGAAAACCTCGTCTCCGACCTTATATAAGGGGGCTATACGCCGTCGCTAGTTCGTAGTTCGCTCTATTTAGGCCTATAACTACTTTAGGGCCTAGATAGCCTAGTTACGGACGCGCTAAAGTTGATTAATCTATGTAATAGCTTCCTTAGGTATAGGAACCTCGTCGTCGTTATAGTACGGCTCGATGCCTATACGAGGCTAGTATCCGTAGCACGCGTAGAACGGAGACATACTAATAGAGTCGTTCGTAGCGCTATTAGCGGCGAATTCGGCTATAGCTAACTAGTCCTTCTAGTTAGCGCCGGCGTAGGCGTCGTTCGTAAATACTCTTAGGTAGGCTTCTATTATCGAGTTAAACCTCTCGGTTTAACCGTTAGTCTAAGGATGCCGCGTAGTAGACAGGCGCTTACTAATCCTAAGCCGTCGACATAGGTGGTTCTAGAAGTCGGACACAAACTAAGGACCTCTATTAGAGGTGATGCTCTTAGGGAGCCCGTAGAGTTTCTAAATGTAGTCGAGAAACGTATCTATAGTATAGGTAGCATCGGTACCGCCGTCGCCGTTTACTATTAGTATTAAGTGTCGCATCTTTGTAAGCCGATCTACGACGACTAGTATAGCGTCATAAGCGTAATCTCCTTAGGAGGCTAGTAGGGCCGTAACGTAGTCTATCGTAAGGTGTTGCCATCGCTACGTTAGTATAGGTAGCGGCCGTAGTAGCCCGGCCTTACTTTATCGTAAGGGTTTGCTTCTAATACAAGCGTAACAGTTAGCGACGAATCGCTCTACGTCCTCCCGTACCGTAGGCTACTAGTAGTTCTACGTAATAAGGTCAAAGGTATAGTTACGGCTAGGGTAGCCCGTAGAGGGTAGGTCGTAGTTAATACGAAGGACTCGAGTTCTAAGGTCGGCGGGCTCCGCGGGCACGTAGACCTACTACCTATATAGTAGTAAGCCCTCGCTATTTATAGTATACTCTAACGGGGATATCTACGCCCTACGGTCGCTTTTGGCCGGTACGGTACTATCGCGTACGTGTCGTACTATAATGTAGACGAACAGGTCTTCCTAGCTAGCGGCTACAACATCGCGCCTTAGCTCTTTAAGGTTAATGACGTCTTCTATAATAGAGCCGTCGGTGATTAAGCGCGTCGCGTATACGCGGAATACGGTAGGGACGGCGGAGTCGCTAGGGATACCGGGGGTGGCTAGGTTATAAGGTTTAAGTATTACGCGGTTCTAAGCGAGTACTCGAGGATCCTAGGGGTCTCTATAGGGTAGGTCTACGGAGCGTCGAGTAAGAGAGTTAGGCTTAGTGCCTTGTTTACTAGGTCTATAGGTAATCTAGAAGTTGAAGCGACTAAGGAACTTAGACTACCTAGCCTGTCTTCTGTTTAGTATCTTAGTTGTTATATAGTACTTAAGGTTTCTATAGTTAGTAATAACTCGGATAGGCTTAGGGTGCCCTTCGAGCTTAGGTCTCTATTTCTCGAACGACTCTACGATAGCGAGTAGCTCCTTGTCGTAAATTTCGTAGTTACACTCTATAGGGCTTATTTTAGACGAGAAGTACGCGACTAGAAGCTAAGCGCCCTCGTTACTAAGCGCCTCTATATACTACTAAGAGAGGACTCCGGCTGTAACGAAGTCGGAGGCGTCCGTCTTAATCATTACCGTAAGTGCTAGATCGTAGTATACTAGAACTAGATCCTTCGTGAAGGCGTCCTTTAGGTTCTCGAAAGACAGCTAAGTAGCGTTATTCTATACGAACTTGGCGCCGTTGTCTACCTTCTTAGTCAAAGTAGTAATAGGACGTACGATTCGCGAGAAGTTCCTAATAAAGCGGCGGTAGAAGTTTACGAATCTAAGGAAGGCCTATATATCCTTTAGAGTCTAAGGAGTAGGCTATTACTATACGGCTTCTACCTTGTCTTAATCTATACGGACGCTATCCGTAGTAACAATAAGACCTAGGTACTTTATAGAGGTAACTTTAAACTCGGACTTGCTAATATCTACTTAGAGGCTAGCGGCGCGTAGCGCCTTAAGTACTTTACGGACGTAGTTGTCGTGTTCCTATCGGTTTTCTAAGTAGATTAGGATGTCATTAAGGTACGTAGTATAGAAAACATCTAGGTACGGAGCTAGAGTTTCATTAATATAGTTCTAGAAGGTAGAGGGTGCGTTAGCTAGGCCGAAGGGCATTATAAGGTATTCGTATAATCCGTAACGTGTCTTAAATATAGTCTTCTACTCATCCCCTTTAGTAATGCGGAGACGGTTAAAAGCTAAGATAATGTCGATTTTCGTGTAGATAACAGCCTTACTTAACCGAGTTAGTGTCTCTTAGATTAGAGGTATTAGGTAGCGGTTCTTAACTATAATCTTATTTAACTTCCTATAGTCGACGCAGAATCGTAGGCCACTACTAGGTTTCTTCGCGAATAGAACAGGACTTGACGCTAGTAAGCTTAAAACGCGAATCTAGCCCTTTTTAAGGTTATCTTTCAAGTAATCGCGTAGTACCTCTAGCTCGTCGTGCGACATAGCATATAGCGGCCTATACCGGGGGTTCGTACTAGGCGTCAATTCGATAGCGTAGTCAAAGGCCCGGTACGGTAGGAGCTTAGCCGCTTCCCTCTTATCGAAGACATTTAGAAGGTCGTAAAACTATAGAGGTAGTTTAGTTCGTACGTCGATTGACTTCTTTAAGGTGATCGCTTACTCGACGTCGCGGAGGGACGCTATAAACACGCGGGTTCCCTTCTACTAAGTGATGGCTTTAAAGCTCTCGGCCGTTATCGAGTATAGGCCTATTAATTAAGCCCTACGGAGTAAGGACACCGACAGGTGTTTAAGGCGTAGCGGTACTACGGCCGCGTCGATAAGGTCGTTGTTCTACGGTATATCTATAGTCTCGCACTACGGTCTAGGCTCAAGTTCCCTATAGTTACGCGGGTCTCGCCTTAGCGACTCGTTTCGTCCGAGAGGGGGCTTCCGAGCGGTGTCGCGGTACTTACTATGTCGTCGCATTATAAGCTCGAGTTCTAAAGGTTCAAAAGGTTCGGTAGTTAGTCTTAGGCTAGCTGTCTTTACGGTAGTAGGTTCGGCGGTACGGGCGTTCGCAACACGCGTAGGTATCGAAGGTTCTAAAGTGTTAGTACCGTATACGCGGACGAGAGTGTGTAGGGTATTACATTGCCTCCTATAGAGGTCTGAGTCGAAGATTACTAAGTTGGTCTACTAGTTATAGACAGCGTTGTAGAGTTTCAACTAGGGCATACTAAGGATTATCGGGTAATGGCCTAGCCTAGTTAAGTAGAAGAAGATGTGTTCGCTATGTCTATTAATATCGAGCGTGGCCTTAGCAGCGTAGGTTACTAGAGTTATAGTAGTGCCGTCGAAGGCCTCGAGTATATAAGGTAACGGAAGTTTAACGATAGGGAGGTTTTTGTTATACGCGTATTTAGTGTCTATAAAAGAGAAACTAGTACAACCGTAATCAACTATCGCTTTAGATTCGTAAGCTATAGAAGGTGTAACTATCGTATAGGGAAGTACTATATAGTCTTCGTCCGGTACGAGCTCGCCTTATAATACTATAGAACTAAGGCGTAAGGGAAGGCGGTCGTCGCTAGCCTATAAGGGAAGGGTAGGGGCGGAAGGTAGTAAGTCGTGTTTCGTAGGATATAGGTTCGTGTAATGTTCGCGCTAAGGATGATGTTTTATCGTCGTTCGTTCTTAAAGGTTTATAGGCTCGCTATATTAGGTATTATACTAATATAAATACGGACGCTCGGAACGCTAAAGATGCTATAGTCGTAAATGCTAAGGTGGTGCTAAAGGAGATAGAGGTAAGGGTTAGACTAAAGGGATAGGCTCTTAAACGCGACGTTACTTAAGAGTCTCTAGTTTTCCGACGGAGTAGTAATAGACACGCCGCTAGCCTTACTAGTAGTGTCGGAAGCGTTACTCGAGGCTATAGCGTTGACCTTAGTTCTCTAGGCTACTACTTTAGCGTCTCTCGTAGCGATAGTAGGGTATGCTTTACGAAGGTGACCGGACTAGCCGTAATAGAGACATAGTCCCTTAGCTATACGCTTAGCGCGTTGTTTAGGTATAAGAGGTCCGCGTAGGCTAGTCGTAGACAGGTCTATAGCATCTCTACCCTAAGTCGTGGTTTTCGGAGTAGTAGTAGTGTTGTTGTTTACTAGGGGTATATAACGGCTAGCGGCGTCGCGTAGCGTAGCCGCGCTAGCGGTAGCATTGTTCGAGCCCTTGTTAATGTAGTTAGAAAATAGACTACGGCTCTACGCGAACTTGTCGTTCTTAACTTTATCCTTCCTCCTACGAACCTTATCGTTAGAGGATGTAAGTTTAGTAATAAGGTTGTTCTAAGAGTAGTTATTAGGTGCGGTTTCCTAGTTCATAATATTGTCCTTAAGTTTATTACTAATGCGTTCTTCTAACTCGGTGCGTTTGCTTTCGTCGTTATAGTTAAGGATAGCTATTAGGCGTAAAAAGTTCGTATAGAAGGACGTAAACGGAGAAGCGCCTTGTTATAGCTTCTTTAGCTCCGCCCTAGTAGTACGTTTGCGGTTAGTATCCCCGAAGGCGTTACGGAGGACAGAGAGGAACTTTAGTACTAAGTTTATAGAGTCGTCGAAGGTAAGTTCGCTAGTAGTTTCGGAGGCTTATACCATTAGAGTAACTAGCTTCTTCGCGTTACCTTCGAGACGTAAGACGGAGTATATTAAACGAGAGCGGGTCGAAGGGTATCGATTAGAGTTAGAAGCAAATTTCATAATAAGGTCGGTAATGAAGGAGTCTAGCTTGTCTCCGCGTATACCGTCGTATTTATCTACCTTAATCTTCTCCGACTTCTCTCTAAAGGGATTAAGGTTAGGCGGCGGAGCTATAGATATAGCGGAGCTTCGTCGGGAAGGTAGTAGTAAAGGTAGAGACGGAGGGAGTATGCCGGTAGCGTAGTCTTAGATATCCTAAAGCTACTAGCGTAGATTACGCACCTCCGTATTAGCACTAGAGAGTTGCTAGCGTTTGTTCTAAAGCTCGGTCTAAGAGTTAGTTAGGTCGAACTAAAGGGCATCGAGCTCTTATCGGAGGTTCGTAGTTTTAGAGCGAGAGGTTATAAGTTCCTACTATAGCTAGTCTAAGTCCTACTACTTGTTATAGACCTAGCTTGCTACGCTTAAGCGTAGTCTGTCCACTTTAGTAAGGATAGCGCCATAGCTAGTAAGGTACTACTATAGGTTCTACTAGAGGGTAGGCTCCTATCCCGGCACTAAGTTAGCGAAACGGTTACGGAGAGAAGCTACGTCGCGTAGAAGAGTATCCGGCAACCTATAGATTACTAGACGGTCGTTCACGGTATACGCGTGTTGCTCTTCTTTAGACTAAGCCCGGTACTAGTTCTATGTTAGCAACCGGTCCGTAGGTACGGAAGTCTTAAGCTTGTCGACGTTAGTAGACTATCTACCGAGAGGCGTACCGGGTCGAAGGATCCCTAACATATTAACGAAGGAGAGCGCGGAACGTAGAAGTAATTAAGAAGCAGAAGTAGCGCGTAAGATACGTAAAGTAAACAAAGCAATAACGCGTATAAAGGATCAAGAATTAAAGAATTACGCCCGTAGGACGCGTAAAGGTTCGATCAACGTAGTTCGAGATGAACTCCGTTAATATACGGTGGTTTATTAACTCTTCGTACTATTAGGAAGTAGCTAAGTAAAGGATTTCAAGTAAATGTTAAGTAGTTTGGCTATCTAACTATAACGAAGAGTAAAGAAGGAAGAAGAAGAGACGGAGGAATTCGAAGAAAGATATTATAGCGCCAAGCTATACTGACATATACGTCAAAGCCATGCTTAGAACTACATCTTTCTTTAATCCGTACTTAATCTCCTATAACAACATCTTGATCCGTAACATGCTTCTTACTCTTTAGAGTAGTAGGAATCTTTATACGTACATATACGCTCGTATCCGTAACCTATATATATTAGCACTACCGTACCGCGAAACTCGACAGAACAGGATATAATAGTGTATCAAAGTATAGTAGAGTGTAGTTAGACTTACCTTCTTAGGATCTTTCGATCCTATGCCTATAAAGGCTTCTTCTTCGAACTCGGATCGATCGACCTTATTAAAAGCTTCGAAGGTCCTATATACTGTTAGCAATCTATAGCTTATAGGAACACCTACTAACTACCGTAAAGCCAGAGCCCGTAAAGCTATAGCTTTAAGGTAGTTAGTAAAGGATAATATATTACTTACGGCATGGCTTTATATAATGCTATAAAGGCATTACGGGCGGTGCTGTCTTTCTTGCTAACACTAGTAGCAAGGTAGGCCCGCACGTATACAGCCGCCTCGGCGGCGAGATTGGCGTATATATCTATATAGAACAGTAAGTAACTGTACATAAAACACTATATTAGACTTACGCTTGTAATAGAAGACACCGAGGCCTTCTAGATCCTCGCGGATTATCTTCTCTAGATCTAGGACATGCTATATAAAGGTCTATATACTGTTAGCTATACTATTCTATTAGACAATAGACTGTATTATAAACACTTACGAAGACATTCTTAAAGTTCTCCGGAGAGAACTTATCCTTAAAATGGGAGATAATCCCCTCCCGGGAGGTATAGCGGAGAGAAGGGAGAGCTAAAACCTCGGCCTTATACTACTCCTGTTTACACGTATATTAGCATAGTTTCTATTAACAGTTCGTAGTGCCAGTTCGTAGTGCCAGTTCGTAGTCCTTTTCGTAGTCCTTTTTGTAGTACTAGTTCTAAACTAGTCGTAGTGCTAGTTCTAAACTAGTCGTAGTGCTAATTCCAAACTATTCGTAGTGCTAGTTCTAAATCATTCGTAGTCCCTTTCGTAGTCCTTAGTTCTAAACTATTCGTAGTGCCAGTTCTAAATCATTCGTAGTGCTAGTTCCAAATCATTCGTAGTCCCTTTCGTAGTCCTTAGTTCTAAACCATTCGTAGTACTAGTTCTAAATCATTCGTAGTGCTAGTTCTAAGCCTTCGTAGTCCTTTTCGTAGTCCTTAGTTCTAAACCATTCGTAGTGCTAGTTCTAAATCATTCGTAGTGCTAGTTCTAAGCCTTCGTAGTCCCTTTCGTAGTCCCTAGTCCTAAGCTATTCGTAGTGCCGAAACTTAGAGGGGTTACTATTTCATCTACTTCCTAACTTACTTGTTAACTAGTAGACGGACATTGCTAGGCGGCTGATCGAGTTAGCTAATCGAGTTGGTAACCCTAGCAAAAGATGGCAATATCTAGTATAGTAAAAGATGGAGGATATCTAGCATAGGAAATTAGTGCGTTAAACCGAGTACGCCTCTAGTCTTATAGGAAGGTTATCGTTTCATCTGTTTCTTGACTTCCTTGTTAATAGCGGAAGGGGATCTCTAGTCTTATAGGAAGGTTTTCGTTTCATCTGTTTCTTAGGGCCTATAGCATCGAATTAGACTCGAGCCTCGTAGAGGGGTTGCCATTTTATCTACTTCCTAACTTACTTGTTAACTAGTAGACGGACATTGCTAGCGCTTATAGACACCGGCAATTGCTTAAGAAGATAAGGTCTATAACACTAAATTGGCTAAGCGAATCGGCTAAAAAGATAAGGTCTATAACACTAAATTAGCTAAGCGAATCGGCTGAAAAGATAAGGTCTATAACACTAAATTAGCTAAGCGAATCGGCTGAAAAGATAAGGTTCATAACATCGAATTAGCTAATCGAATTAGCTGAAAAGATAAGGTTTATAACATCGAATTAGCTGATCGAATTAGCTAAAAAGATAAGGTCTATAACATCGAATTAGCTGATCGAGTTAGCAACTATAGCAAAATGGTCTATAGAGGCTATCTAGTATAGTAAAATGGCGATATCTAGTATAGTAAAAGGAGGATATCTAGTAGGGCAAAAGGAGGATATCCGGTAGGGCAAAAGGAGGATATCTAGTAGGGCAAAAGGAGGATATCTAGTAGGGCAAAATAGCGATATCTAGTAGGGCAAAATGATAGGGGTAAGGGGTTAGGGTGTAAAAAAAAACATACCTCGATTTTTAATAAGACTTGATGCTGCCTATTTTTCACTATATCTAAACAACGCGTACGTAGCTAATTGAAAGTATAACCGTCTATATCATTAACATCCTCCTTATACACTTCTTTAATGATTTTACTATAACGAAAAGCATTTATATAAAGAAGTTATTCCTAAGCCATAGCACGTTTAAGATGCTTATATTTAACAGTCTCCTACGAAATCACTATAGTTTCGGAAGGAGCTACCGTGTGTTTTCGCTTACGAGTAGCTTTAGTAGAGTTCTTAAGCAGGTATGTAAGCTACTCTCGCGGCTATGTTATATAAATTAGTAATAATCTACACGAAATAGGGCAACGGTTTTACTACTACGCTATCTATCCTAATGTTGAAGGCTATAGTTTAGTAATATTATATATATTATAGACGGGAGAAGCTCGGCGTTGTGAGTGAATGTAGGGGAGTAAGAGTGGTTTTAGTATGATTTTAGGTATGTTTAGGAGATATGTGTGATTTTACGCCTAAATTTGACCTATTTCCCTAGTTCAACCTATGTAAGCTATCTAGGCTACTCTCCGAGTCGGTTATTGTTGTATTGTTATTATATTGTTGCTGTTTAGATGTCGTTTGATTATCGTTTAATTGTCGTTTAGATGTTGCTTTCGAATAAAGGCCTGTTTACTACCCCTTTCTCCTAATCCCTTAAATGTTTTGTCCTCCTTGTCGGGTTACTTTATAGATTGTCGTTCTACTTAGTCTATATCTATAGTAGATAGAGGAGTTCTTTCGATCTAATACTAAAAGGTTCCTCCGATCTAAGGACCGAAAAGTTTCTTCGATCTAAAGCTAAAAAGGTCCTTTAATCCTAGAATCTAAAAGACCGAGAACCTATCGATTGCTAATATAGTATCGGTACATAGGTTACGACGCAGGCTTCTAAGTTAGGACGAAATCTAGTCTAGGGGTATAGTATATCCTAGACAGCTACATGTTCTACCTCTTTAATCTACCTCTTTAATCTACCTCTTCGATATGTTTAATAACTTCTATATAGCTATATACTTATAGGAGCGGAGCGGAGGTTCTCGGGCAAAGCCGAGAGGTCTAGGTCGGCCTTATTAGCCGAACTAGAGTCGGCTATAATACGGCTTGTGATGAAAGGAGTACGCGGAGCGGAGCGGGCGGCGGCGGAGCGGAGCGGAGCAAAAATAGGAGCGAAAAGGGGCCCCGGGCGAGTAAATATAGTAGCGTAAAGGACTATAAGTAAAGGGCTTCGCCCTTCGTGAAAGTACTACTACCTACGGCTATACCTACTACGTATAACCCGTAGCTACTACTAAGCGCTTTTAAGTTTAAACGCTTAGTATAAGTAAACCCTTCGTAAACCGTTCATAAACTGTTTAGTAAGACCAAACGTTACATACTTATAGCGCTTACCCTACTAAACGTTTAGACGTTATAACCTTCCTATATAGTAAGCTATTATTGATCTAAACGTAGGTATGCCTCGAACGTTGACTAAACGACGATGAACCGTTCGGTAGTTTTGAACGTTACGACACTATAGCGCTTACTACGTCTAAGCGTAAAAGTTTTAGAAACGTTATAGTAGAGTTTTCATCTTCCTAAACGTGCTTTGAACGTTAATTGAATGTATACGCTTCGACAGAACAATCGCTCATTAATCTAACCGCTTATAAACCGTTTATTTTAACAAGCGATTACGAGGCTAAGCGCTAACACAAACAAACGATTAGTCGCATTAAATGGTTTAATGATAGTTACTTAAATTAAACTGTTCATTAACCGTAACACGTTAGGTAGGAGACTCGCTAAGGTAGAACTAGAAGTCATGCGCCCGTAGTGCATAGATCACGTAATGCATAGCGTTTCCTAAATCTTCGGATTTAAATAAAACAGGAACGGCTAGTCCGATCGCTACAAAATTCATAGGGGAGATATACTAGATATAGAAGAGTATACATTAAGCTTTATAGCTATTAAATACATAACATAGTAGCTAATAATTAGCTATTAGTATAATAGCGCGTTTTAGTACTTTATCTAATAACTAGA
>KZ110294.1:0-14267 GCA_002116395.1 Ramularia endophylla | reverse complement strand
TATACGATAGGATTAGGTTATAGACGATATTAGTAACTATTTAGTAGACTACTATAGGCTACTTACGAGATAACGTAGTAAGTTAAGCGGCATTTAGGTTTTCGAAACGAGATAGAGGTATCGTTACGGTACGAGTAGTTCTTTCGATAGTCCTATTATCTAAGGTTATTAGGTAAGGAACGTTAATGCTAATCATCTTTCGTAGAGTAGGATCGTCGTCTACCATTAGTTCTTCGAAAACCTATTCGTCGAAGAACTAGGTAAGGTCTAGAGTCTCCGGTATTAGAGTATCGTCCTTAACGAGTTGTTCCTAAACCTTACGCTAGAGGCGGCTTAAGCGCTACTTAAGCGTACCTTAAGTCTAACTCTCTACTAACTCGTAGCTATCGTCCGTAACAGCGTCGTTAGGGCGGATAAAGGTGTCCGGTAGAGTAGACTAGCGGAGAGGAAAAGACGTACGAGGGCGATTTAGATTACGGGCTTAGCCGATAGCTAAGGCATTGGTTAGAGCCGCGGGAGTACTAAGGTTAGCTATTAATACGGCTGACTCGAAATCACTGTTACTGTCTAGTACTAGAATGTTAAGCTAAGGTCGACGCCTTAGTACTAAAGGAGACGTAAGAGGTAGAGCGGCTATAGCTAGTACGAGAGGCGGAGTAACTAAAGCTAAGGGATATTACGAACCGATATCTAGGTAGTACTAAAGAGAAATGCTAAAAGTCTTAACAGTCGACGGGTATCGTAAATCGATACCGAGGTAGTAATAAAATAAGGGATCTAAGTCGTAATTATAGGGACACTCGATGTTAAGACGATTAAGTAAGTAACTAATGTAGGTAAGGTAGGAGTCCGATATAAAGATAATAGAGTCCGATAAGTCCGAATAGAAAGTAACAAAGGGTATACGTATAGGGTAGTAGAAACGAGACAGTAAGGGAAGTAGTAAGGTAATAGCTTCGAGGGACGTCGAAGTCGATACCTTCTAAGAACCGGTAGGTTCGTCGAGTATTTAACTACTCGTTATATTGCCCTTACGACGCTTACTATAGGCATTAGACGTAGGTACGTCGTTACTTTTCGGAAGTCCTACGTCGTATAGTATTATAGTACGGAACCGAGCTATAGGAGCTATAGGTATAGTATAATATAGTAGTACTTATTAGATTATTAATAGCGGATCTTGTATCGTATAGTAATATAACACCGAACCGAGCTACGGGTCTAGCGTAGTTGTTATACGGAATCTACCTCGCCTAGAGCGCGAATATTACTATCTAGCCGTATAGTTATATAGCGTTCTCGCTCTCGGCGCTCGACGGACGAATAATTGGACGAAGGCTTCCGTCTACGTAAGGCGCGGGAAGGCGAATATCCCTTATATAGCGTGTCCATTCTAACTAGCGTAAGGCGTATCTTTTACGCGTTACGGCGCGTATTCCTTAGAGTCTAGAGCGTGTCCTTACGCTACGATTCTAGAGCGCTTTTAAGCGCTAATTCTAGAGCGCTTCGAGCGCTAATACTAGAGCGCTTCGAGCGCTAGTCTAGTCTAGGGCGTATAAGTAGTACGCTACGCTAGAGATTACGATATAGATTATACGACGGTAGTAGTTATCGATAAGATAGTTCTATCGTCTCGAGGGAATATACACCTCGAGGAATATAGGGCTAAGGTAGTAGTTATAGCCGTATATTCGTAGGATTAGGTCTTCTACTAAGTCCTAGCTACTAGTCGATAGGCCTAGTATACTAGTACGGTATTACGTAGGGCGCCTATACTAAATACGTTGATTCTTACTTAGGGGTATATAAATGTGTTACGGTTAAGAAGAGTATAGTCTAAATAGAGTACGACGAGTAAATAAGAAGTAACTAAATACGGTAAAAGATAAGTTTATATACGAAGTCTAAAAGAGAGTCTAGAGGAATGCTCTACTATATAGTCTAGTTAGGTAGGCCTTAGGCTATAACCCCGTAGGGCGGAGGTAGAGGTAAGCTAGCCGTAACAAGAGGCTTTATAGCTATACGGTCGTCGTAGCGCTTCTAACGCTTGTCGGTAGCTTCTAAACGTCGAGCATTACGAGCATTTTTATCGGATTCCTAGGTTATCTTTAGACGGTATAGTTTAAAAGCCGGTACGCCCTTGCTACTAAGACTAAGAGTAGTAGCTACGAGAGAAGGTATAGTAGGCGGAGGGTTAGTAGGCGGAGGGTTAGTAGACATTTAATCTACTAGTCGCTTCTTAGAAATAATTAGAACAACTCCGGATGTATTAATAAAGTATCTACGGTACTTAGCGTATCGTAGAATAGGCTTTAGGGCTTTTTACTTACGGATAGGCTAGTACTCGGCGATTAGCTTAGACTTGTTATAGAGGTCGTATATCTAATAGTTAGGATAGCTAGCGCTAAATGGATTAGGTAGTTCTAGTAGCGGCGGAGGAGGTAGTCTAATTAGCGGAACTAAGGTAGAGAAGATAGTAACGTTCTAATACTAAGTAGCGTATACGTCGGCTATACGATCGATCTTCTACGTACGAGTATACTAAGCAAACTAAGCGATAAGCTTAGCATTCGTACTAAACTATATAGTACTAGACATAACCTTGTCGATAAAGCTATCGTCTATAGACTAGATAATGGCTTTAATAGTTATTAGGGGTCTAAAGTACGGAGTAGTAGAGGTATAATGCTAGGTAGATTAATGCTAAGGCCGATGCTATAGCTAAGACTTATAGCGCTATATATAGTAGCTAATAATTAGCTCCTTAAATAAGTACTAGTACTCGAGGTGCTTAGTAACGTAGCGATTATAGTTATCCTCGATGTTAGACTATAACTAGTAGTAAGAAGGGATACCTAATGCCGGAGGAGAACCTTAATAGATGTTTATAACTAAGAACTCGCGCGTATAGCGACGAGCCTCTTACTTACGAGCCTTAAGTAACTTTTAATATATACGACGGCGGTCGGTAAGCTTATACCTACGGCGGCGAGGACGCTTAGGAGCCTTTATAGTAGGGAAGGGCTTATAAGCCTTAAACGGAGATAGCCGCGGTAGTAATAGAGATAGGCGCTAGAGTAGTAGTAGACGCTTCCGCGGGCGGTACGATTTCGTACGGCGGCTAGGGTTAGTCATCTTATAGGTAGATAGGTAGGTGTTAGATGTAGTAATAGTAGTCTAAAGAAGTAGTAGAGGGAAGTCTTAATTAATATTAACTATTAGTGTATAGAAGAGAAGAGACAGAAGTGTTACGATGTAAACGCGCGAAGGGCGTTACTATAGACGCTATCCGTAACGCGCGTAGTAGCGTAATAATTCTAAATTAAGCTTCTTAAAAAGGTAAGGCGGTATATAGACATTTACTTGTTTATGTTAAAGACATTACTCGTTAGTATAAGAAATAGAGAGATATACGTACTTGAATTATAGTAGTTTATATTCGTAACGTAAACTATTATAGCTATCCGCGGCGCGGGCCCTAATAGGTATCTATCTATAAAGCGATTGTCTAAGAGCGGGTATCTACATGTTTCCGCTCTCGAGTTTGTGCTAAGCTCTAACTTAAATTCGGAAGGTTGCCCTTTAAATCTAGTATTAATACTAAGATTAGGCCTTAATTTAGATTACGTTATTCTAGGAGCGGAGCGGAGTAATTGTCGACATAGGCGGAGAATTAGTGTCTAAGGAGGAAGGGTAAAGCGGAGTTTACGAGTTTGTACTAAGCTCTAGCTTTAAAGTAGAAGGTTCGCCTTTAATGTCCTATATTAATACTAAGCTCGGGCTTTAAATCGGGGTAGGTTATTAGCATCTCGGTTAGTAGTAGTAGATTGATTATAGTACTTAGAGCTAGCTCCTTATCTACTCCTTATATATGTTAAAGGTAGCTTATCGATTATCCTTATCCTTATCCTTATCCTAATCTCGCGCCTAAGGTCGTTAGCTTCCTTATCGTAATACTCCTACCTAATCTTCCTTATCCTAGTCCTCGCGCTTAATCTTCCTTATCTTCTTAATCGTAGATACCGTACCGTCTAGCGGAGAAAGGTATTTTAGACACTTCCTTCGTATTAGAGTCGGCTAAATTATAGGCCATCTTAGCTTCCTTACTAACGTACGAAAGACCGCGCTACTTCTATAGTACTACGGAGTAGGCGTTCTTCTCCTTAACCGCGCTACTTCTATAGTACTACGGAGTAGGCGTTCTTCTCCTTAACCGCGCTACTTCTATAGTACTACGGAGTAGGCGTTCTTCTCCTTAACCGCGCTGCTTCTATAGTACTACGGAGTAGGCGTTCTTCTCCTTAACCGCGCTACTTCTATAGTACTATAGAGTAGGCGTTCTTCCCCTTAACCGCGCTACTTCTATAGTACTACGGAGTAGGCGTTCTTCCCCTTAACCGCGCTACTTCTATAGTACTACGGAGTAGGCGTTCTCCTCCGCGGGTCTAGTAGAGGGCGTAATAGTATAGCCTATATTATATCCTCCGTACCCGTAATAACATTAACAATCTTTCCCTTCCTTCCCTACCTTCGTTACCCTACTACGCTCCTAGAGTAATCGTCCCTATAGGTAGAAAGCGGCGGTACTCTTCCTTAGCTTCGTTACCCTACTACGCTCCTAGAGTAATTATCTCTATAGGGCGGAGAGCGGCGGTGTTCGAGGCGGGTTATATAGCGTTAAAAGTCGCGATAGCGATAGCGCTAGCGGAACCCGGCGGTACTCTAAAAGTACGTTAGCTTTAGCTTTAAAGTAGAAGGTTCGCGTTTAATGTCCTATATTAATACTAAGCTTAGCCTTTAAATAGATGTTACGTTATATTAGTATAGTATTATCGTATTATTATATTACCGTATTGTCGTACGGTCGTATTACTAAGCGTAGGCTTAAATACAGAAAGTTCCCCTTTAATACGGAAGGTTTACCTTTAATATAGTATTAATATCGCTACTCGAGACACTACCGTACTATACTAGTACCTCCGTAAGCTCCGGTTAGTATAGTCTCTATAGTAGTATTATCTCGATATAGCTTAATTAATATAAAGATTCGGCTTTAATATTAGACGAATAGAGTTAATAGCCTACTAGCCGGGCCTCTCCGAGGGCTCTCCGAGGGCTACTAGCGTAGAGCCTAGTCGCTACGCGAGGCCGTTAATATTGTATCTTTAATTAATATCTCTAATAGCTCTCCGAGGGCTCTCCGAGGGCTACTAGCGTAGGGCCTTATTACTACGTAAGGCTATAGTTAAGATATAAGGTAACGTATAGTAAGAATTCTACTACCCTATATTCTACTATACCGCCTTATAACTTTTAAACTAATTATAAGCCTAGCTTTTTATATACTAAGCCGACCTATAGTACCTACCGCTATAACTAAAGAACCTCTTCGAGGTAATAAGATAAAAACTCTACGCTCTTAGGTCGCTACCGGCGTAGCGTTACCTACTTAGATTACTACTATTAAGAAAGATACTAGTTAGCGGAAGATACGCTTAGTAACGGTAGTAGTAGAGCGGAAGAAGGTTACGTTTATAGAGCGTTTAGTATAGTTATTACCCTCTAAAAGGTCGTTGTTATAGCTAAAAAACTAAAGCGGATTTAAGGCTATTATTCGAGTTATATTATAAAGTTAAGATAAATTTCCCCTACCTACTAATTATATAGGCTATACCTATTATATATATAAGTATATAGGCTTATTTAAAAGCGCTTGTTTAGCTCTATAGCCTCTAGCCTAGGTTTATTACTCTATATGTTATAGTTATAAAAATATTAGAAGGTTAAAAAGCTAGTATATAGTAGTAGGTATATAAGCTTAATACGGCCGGATTCGGCCGAGAAACCCTAACCGGTAAGGACTATCGATACCGACCTCTATAGTACGCGCTACCTCGAGACTTCCCCGAGCCCCTAGACCCCGACCGAGCCCTAGTAGATTTAGGTATATCGGTAACTCGTTTATATAGAATTTAGTACGGATTTTATAGGTCTCTAACTATAAGCGAGCTAATAGAGCGAGACCTCGAGCGACGGAGGGAAGTAAGTACTAGGCGGAGCCGCGAGCCTAGCGAGTATAGCGACGACGTACGTACGATACCCGAGCGCGTAAGGCACCTCGTAGTACGAAAAACCCCAGGACTATTTGTTTCCAGCGCCGTAGGCTCCAATGCGAGGAGAGGGATAGAAAATACGCCCAGAGGAGGGGCTCGGTCGGGGTCTAGGGGCTCGGGGAAGTCTCGAGGTGCGCGCTGGGCAGTCTGTGCATTCTGAGACTAAGTTCTAGTTCCCCACAACGCTGGCTTGATGCGCCATTCCCATTCAAACAACCACCAGCTTCACCTTTCAACACTTACCTCTATTCACGCTCCAACGCATCACTTACGAACCGCACATCGTCTGCAAAACAAAACAAGACTTTCCACCAACTCCATCACAACTCCGCCATCATGTCCGACGACGACGATTTCATGCAGCCATCGGACGAGGACGAGGAGAAGTAGGTCCATCGTGTTTGTCACATGTCAAGCCACCGTTCCCATACTGACAATGCTTTAGCTACGACTTCGAATATGAGGACGACGATGACGGGGAGCAGGGCGGAGATGTTGATGTGGAGAACAAATACTACAACGCAAAGCAGATGAAGGCGGACAACCCAGAGGAGGCCATTGATGAGTTTCTGGGCGTGCCGGGTCTAGAGGAAGAAAAGGGTGATTGGGGATTCAAGGGATTGAAGCAGGCTATCAAGTTGGAGTTCAAGCTGGGCCGCTACGAGAAGGTCGGTGGAGGATATCCTGGTGGGACATATGAGATCGTACTGACCATGTGTGCAGGCCGTCGAACACTACACCGAGCTTCTCACCTACGTCAAGTCCGCCGTCACCCGCAACTACTCGGAAAAGTCCATTAACAGCATGCTCGACTTCATTGAGAAGAACGCCGAAGACACTACTGCCAATCAGTGCATGGAGCAGTTCTACTCCAAGACACTCGAATCCTTCCAGGCCACCAACAATGAGCGGTTATGGCTGTCCACCAATACCAAGCTGGCCAGGCTCTGGCTCGCTCAGAAGGACTACGTCAGGTTGACCGGCAAGGTACGCGAGCTGCACAAGGCATGTCAGCGTGAGGACGGTAGCGATGATCCAAGCAAAGGCACGTACTCGATGGAGGCGTACGCGCTCGAAATCCAGATGTACGCAGAGACACGTAACAACAAGCGACTTAAGGTAAGGATCTTATCATCGGGGCGGCACGTGAAGGGAGTTCAAGCTCACCGTAATCTTAGGGACTTTATCAGCGGGCGCTCAAAGTGCGATCGGCCGTGCCTCACCCAAAGATCATGGGCATCATCCGTGAGTGTGGGGGAAAGATGCACATGAGCGAAGGTAAGTGAGCGAGGGAGCAAGGGGCGCCCTGCAGATGTTCATGTGAGCTAACGAGTGTCCCAGAGAACTGGAAGAGTGCCCAGAGCGACTTCTTCGAATCCTTCCGGAACTATGACGAGGCTGGCTCGCTTCAACGTATCCAGGTGCTCAAGTACCTTGTCCTCACGACCATGTTGATGGGTTCCGATATCAATCCGTTCGATTCTCAAGAGACGAAGCCTTACAAGAATGATCCCCGCATTGCCGCTATGACGGAACTGGTAGATGCATACCAGCGAGATGACATTCATCAATATGAGACGGTCCTGCAGAAGAACAAGGACCTCCTTGCGGATCCGTTCATTGCTGAAAACATCGACGAGGTGACGCGCAACATGCGTACCAAGGCGGTGGTCAAGCTCGTCGCACCATACACCCGCTTCCGACTCGACTTCATTGCTAAGCGATTGAACATTTCCATACCCGAGGTGCAAGACATTGTTGGCTTCCTCATCATGGACGACAAGCTGCGTGGCAAGATTAACCAGGATGCCGGGACCGTTGAGATCGAAAACGGAGCTGATCTAGATCGAATGCACGCAGTGGCTGAGTGGACGGCGGCGATTCGTTCACTGGCATCCTTTGTGCTCAATGAGAGCGACGGTTTCAAGTCTGACGAGAGCGGGCCGGGAGGTTTGGTTGACATACCCTCAAGATCGGACTACGGGCTCGACACGCCATCGATGCCGTCGCGCGGTTCGGGATTTGGCAAGCGGAAGCCCCACCGAGGTGCAGGAAAGTGAAGTGCAGAATCGGAACAATCAATTCTCCACTGTATCATCACCACTGGCAGTAATGACGGCAGCCGTTGCTGCAACACTCGTGGTCACTGGGAGCGAGACAGCAACCATTTCATTTAGAAGCGGTCCGTGCTGTCTGCACCCGAACGATGTCGCGGCTTGCAAAGACGGCAGACTGGGGACCAAGCGATTTCACTCCGGTCCCCTTGCGTGTTTCCGTGATCCATACTCGGACTTCTTCGGTTTAGCCCTACCCATGTCTGGTTGCACAGAGGCTTGGCCAGCGAGCGGACTCGCTATCGTTACACCGCTCAGCTCCCGCGTCGACTATTGACCGCATGTGTAGCATATATAGCGTGGGGAACGGAGAGCAGGATCACGACTTTTTTATAGGACCGCTTCGTTACCAGTGGAGAGTCTGAATAAACGCCCATCGGCAAGTCCCCGGCTCCCCATCCCTGCCCTTGCGCTGCCTGCACATCCTGGCAACCCACAAGCTCGGAAGACCGCCTACTCGGTGGTGTCTTCACCCGTCGATGTGACTGATCAATTAATTTGCAAATGCTCTATTAGTTCTCGTCCCTGTCGATGATGCACGCGATGGTCCCGCCTCGCCATCTATCTGTCGCAGCACATCACTCCTTGGCCCCATCCTTTGGCATTGGCAGACCCGAGTCACTGTCTCTCGATATGACGAGGCGCTTTTGCGCAACGCAGTGGCACTCAATGATTCTCCTCTGCACCCTCTCGCACACACCGCACACCTGACGAGCTGTTGGCAGGGCTCTGGTGCATCCCGCGGCGTAGCGTCGTGTTGCGTGAGGCTTACCTTGATCGTCTCTGTTGCAGGAGACGGCCGCTCGACACTACGCTTACAGGTGCCCCCTCGGGAGCACGACTGGCGCTGCTCTGCTCTGCGTAAGAGCTGGCCAAGGGCGAAATGGCCTGGCACCCGGGTTCAGCCCTCGGTTGCTTGACGTGGGTGTTCACAGGTTGCTAGGTCACTGCTACTGCTACTGCCACTCTGGATCATTGGACAGTGCCGTGTTAGCTGACGGCGCGGCTTGCGTCTTAGCGCACTGACGACCGCTGGCCCGGTGTCGTAGATTAGTAGGTTCATGTAACGCTGTTACGCTATCTGGAAGGCAGACGCGCTGGCGGGCACGGGACGAAAAGGGGGATGGGGACGTGCTGCTGTTCTCTGCAGAGAGCGTGATCAGATCGTGCCGGACGGACAGTTCAGTGCCAACGGCAGTACATCCCCGCTCGGGAAGGGCAATCGCTTCTGGTACCTGGCATGATCGATTGCACTTGTGTCTGGTGGCGGCACACGAATAGGTGAGATGTGGGTAGGTGGATCTGGGATCTGGCAGACGGCGATCTGCTGGAAGCGCCGGCGAGAGGGTATATCTGGGCGGGCTGCACATACCGCGGTGCACTGTTCGTCTGGCCCTGCACCCCGGTCAATCTGAAGGTTACTCTACAGCAAGGAAGAAGTGCAGCACCCTTTGTTTCGTGCCCATCGCAGCGCAGTCCGGTCCTCCGAGCAAGGCGAGCCAGCGTGCCGGGCAGCTACTTGGGCGTACGTCTTCCGCCCGTGATAGCGTTCTCGTCACTCCCTTCCAGTCGCTGCTCGTTCTTCGTTACTCATCTACTGCACACCCGCCTGCCTTGCCTGTGGCCGCGTTGCTGCTCTCCTCTGCTGCCCTGCCCTGCCCTTCCCTGCCGCATCCCGTCAATCAATTCGATCCCCTCGCCGCCGGGCCAGTGCATGCATGCGTGCATCCCGACGACGGTCTGAGTTATTCCTGATTGAATATCGCTGTCGCAGTCCCACGAGAACGACCAGCTTCCCCCCATTCCGCCGCTTCTCTCGCCAGACCATACCACTCAGACCAGCTCGACACATCACAATACAGTACTTGCATCCTCAATACGTACTCACCATTCTCTCGATCGGCAGCGCCTGACAAAACGGATCGTCCTCATAACAGCGACGGTACGTGGACAAGTCGCATTCGATTTGCAGCGGAAAAGTCCAGCCCCGCTTCGCTGCTTTAGCTCGGTTTTCTCGCGAAAGCTTGCCGGCCTGCCAGAAAAATGATGAATCGGCAGCCGGTCGCTACTGCGTCGAATTACTACCATTCTCACGCGACCAACTTCCAGCAGCACCCGCAACAATATCATGATCCTGTTGCGTCGCTGGCGTATCGTCCGCTGCAATTACCATTGCAGCACCCTCACGACGCCGCATCTTCCGATCAGCAGACACAACTCTCGCTAGCGGCCTATCAGCAACATCAACAGCAACATCAACGCCAGCAACAACAGGTTCAACAGGTGCAGCTCCAGCAATCTGAATTCAACTTCCGCCATCCGCACGGCCAAATTCACCACCAGCAGCACCAGCAGCACCAGCAGCCTGAAGGCACCCAGCACCGCGCCCGCGCCGAGACCCGTCAGCATTCCCGCGCCATGGCTTACCATACCGATGAAGACCTGGCCGCGATGCAGAAAGCGAGCGCCGAATTCGAGCCAGAGGTGACAGTACGTCGCACCCGTTCCTCCTTTTTGTCTACGTCCGCCGCTCTTGTGCGGTCGACAGATGTGAGGTGCTCACCAGCTGTTTACGTCACTTAAAGTTGCGGTGCGGGTCGAATGGCGGAGGAGAAAGCATCCGAGCACTGACGTTGATCTTCCACAGGGGCCGCTTGTTGGACAACGCCAGCCGAGCACGGCCATCACGACTGAATACGCTTCTGCAGACCCAATCTACCAGGCAAAAACTGCGGTAGGTGTGCGAATGCTAATTGAGCCAACTCGTACTGACATTTTCAGGCCCTCCCGCAAAAGTACTCGCACTACCGGACCGTTCGTGGCGATGGGAAGTGCGGCTGGAGAGGTACGATATGCTTTTCTTGAGCAATGGGACTTCACTACTGACGATATGCTACAGCCGTGGCCTTTGGCTACTTCGAGGCCCTCATTCACCTCGGCGATGTCAACAAGCTTGGGATGGAGCAGGCACGTCTCCGGTCCCTCAACAATATCATGAGCCAAGCTGGTTACAGCATGATGTTGGTTGAAGACTTCGCGGACGAAACGCTCGATCTGCTTCGTGGAATCACTTCCGCTATTACGGAGGGACGCGATGCGGCCGCTGTTCTGATGGAGAAGTTCAACGATGACGGAATCCAGAACTACATCATCACCCACCTTCGCGTGAGTTGAGGAATATTGACGCAGGACATTGTGTATGCTAACATCAATCAGACCCTGACCTCCGCCTGGATGAAGACCCACGAGGCCGACTACGCTCCGTGGCTGATCGGGACTACCATCGAGCAGTATTGTGACTCGCAGATCACACCTGTCGGAGCTGAGATTGAGAACGTCGGGCTCTCCGCTCTGAAGGATGTCCTACTGTCGCCCGCGGGAATGGCTTTGGAGGTACTCTATCTTGACCGCAGCGAAGGCAGCGAGGTCACGATGCACCGTTTTGATCCTCCGACGCCCAACGGTTACTCCATCGGTAGTGTGAGGCTGCTTTACCGACCGTGAGTACCTCGTCCCGTATTCCATGTCAAAACTAACATGACACAGTGGTCATTACGACATCCTCTACAAGCTGGAAGATCTGCCAGTACCCGTCCAACAAATTGCTGTGCCCACGTATTTGCAGTTTGCGAGCCAGCCCAACGAGCCAGTGTACGACCTTGGCGTCTCGGACTTCATGACCATGATGCCAGGCATGTCCTACGCCAACTCGGCCCACTGGGGCATGTCATCGAGCTATGGTGCGACTCAAGACTTCTTCAACACTCCACCGCAAGCGTGCTCGCAGCCTATGCCGACGCCCTCGGCACCCGCTCCTCAGCCGCACATGCACAGTCAGCCAGCCTACGTTACTGCTTCGACTCCCACTCAGCTGGTGCCACCTCCAACACAGATGTCCCACGAGCTGCCAATCCGCAACATCTCGCACGCATCGCTAGCTCATTCCGATTTCCAACACCAGCTCAGCGGCGGCCCGTTCAGACCTTCTGCTTGGCAATTGGAACCCGACTTCGAAAATGCCGCGTCACACTTGCCTTTCAAAACCGCCATCTTCCGAAAGTGAGTTTCCTCAACAGCATACCAGTCTTTTCCCACCCACTGACCCCGCATGCAGCTCCCACTTCAACCCAGCTCACTTTCTCAACCCGGACTTCCAGCCCGAACAGTGGGATCCCAACGGCGAGTACCTCACGGCAACCAGCAGCAGCAGCAGCAAGAGTTCGCGACACAAGAACAGCGGATGACCCTCCGTGACTATTCACAGGAAAAGATCCAGATGACCGACATTTTGTAAATAAATGTCGACAGCCGCCTCTCGTGGAAGCTTACCAGGATCTCACCCCTCACACAGGCGTCGCACATACAGACGGCACTGTGCATTATTCCTCATCATATTCCTCATATCCTCAACCAATCACCAGGCAGCAGCAGCAGTCCGACCCGCCCACGCTCTCTTCTCCACCTCTCTGCCTGCTGGCTTGACTGGGTGGTACACTGTTGAGCAATCAACAAATACCATTCAGAGTAACGACGACCTTTACGACTAAGACTTATTCACCTCAGGGTACCCTATCGCCAGCATTACTTAACTCGACTATTGAAGCAGTATACTATTTCCTCTCCGTATGATTTACTCTCGAAATCTAATCATCGGCGGGGTACGCGTGGGAATGTGTAAGGGAATGGAGTAGCACGTTCAGGCCCGAGGGACGGTGTTTCGGCGAGTCCTTTAGCGAGGCGATGGCGAGTGGGTGGTGGGGGTCATTGAGTGTTGAAGGAGTATGTTTAGGCGGAGGGCATGGGGAAGGAGTGGGTTTTCGGGTGTCTTGTTATATTTTATTCTACTTACCTTTCTCTGAATGAGGGAGCAGAAGGATTTGATGGTATAGTAGAGTTGCATCGGATAATTATGACACTCCTTTGCTGCCAATCAAGCTGATGGTGATGGTGACGGTGATGCTTTCGAGTAGTCTGACGAGATGCTGCCTCCCCACAGGCGCTCCACAGAAGAATCTCGACCTCTGACGTAATCACGTGAATCTATCTTTGGAAGTAGCAACACCAACCAACTTAGGAAGTAGGCAACAACACTGTAACTTCCGTGGGTATATGAGGGTAGGTACGGGCTCCAATTCTTCTGCGGAGTAGAGATCGGAGTAAGGCAGCATTCAGGCAGAAATACGTCACTGCCCTACGAGATCTCAATTCACCAGTCTGTGTGGAGACAGACGAGATGATTGTTCTCATATTGAACCATGAGCAGCTTGTATGACAATCTTACGCTCGTGAAACCACATTCTCCTGTGCTTTGATCTGGTCGGGCAAGTGATCAGGTTGTCGAGCTGCTTTACAGGAGTGGAGAGGCAGTAGTTTGACAAGCATTTTGGTCAGCGCGACGCCAACAAATCTGGCCAGCAGTTCTGTCCCATCACTTTTGTGACGATCTCCAGATCTCGACACACTTTCAATTTCCAGCTTTGAAGCCAAGATTAAGCACGAGTTTGCGCATAACCGTGAGTATTTCTGCTGCCGCCACTCACTTCGCCAGCACAACTAACATACAGTAGAAATCACCCTCCCTCACATACCGTCAAAATGGGTGTATGTATCCCTCCGAGCCCCCCGCGCGCCGCACGAAACTGACCTCGAAATACAGCACGCCGCAGGTCTCCGCGCTGGTACTCGCTATGGTCAGTCACTACCCCCGAGAGAACGATAGTGGCAGAGAAAGAGAGGATGGGGTGGAAGTCGATGGGGAAATGCTGGATTGAAGAGAGATTTGGGGACATTCAAGGACATTCAAGGACAAATGAGCTGACAATGGACTGCAGCCTTCTCTCGCGACTTCAAGAAGAAGGGTATGATCGCCCTGTCGACCTACCTCAAGCAGTACAAGGTGGGCGACATCGTTGATGTGGTCGCCAACGGAGCCGTCCAGAAGGGCATGGTATGTCAAATTGACACAGTCTGGAGACAGGGACAACCCAACTAATACCTCCCTCAAAGCCCTACAAGGTCTACCACGGAAAGACCGGTGTTG
>KZ110288.1:0-92710 GCA_002116395.1 Ramularia endophylla | reverse complement strand
TAGCCGCTTTGCGAAAGCCCGGGCCCTGACACTAAACCCAATATAGAAGGTGTGGGTCCGGATTTCGCTGCCGGCTGAATTGGAGCTAGCACGAAACCACCACGCTAAAATTGAGTTTCTTCGCCAAAACAGCAGGGATTCGCGTCTCCAACTGCTTCTTTACTTCAGTCTTGCGGTGCAGTTGTTTATCTTTATATGGTAATGAAACCCCGACGGTGGTGCCTCCGTAATCCAGGAGCAAGGTAACGGAATTGAACCGTCGTTCAGACCACACGCGCCGGTTTCCACCTGGGATAGGTGGTCTAATAACCCGCGTTCTACACTCCATCAGGGAAGCGTGTTCGAGTTACGACACTAGTCAATCGCCTAGTTCAAATGGATGCCCTGGAACCAGGGCACCAACTCACTCTCCGGGTCCAATGTAATCAACTGTAGGCAGAATGGACCTTTTGAAACGCGGATCTCGTCGGCCTTCTCTCCCCACAGCGCTGCAAAGGTATCCGGAGGACACTGTTTACTATTATACGCCTCAGACAACGCGGCTGCACGATCAGTAAAGATGTGCTTCTTAATTGCCTCCACAAAATACCCTCTTGCTGATTCTGCCTGCCAGTAATTCGCGGTTTCGCCGAATGAGTGTGACAAGTAACACTTCCATAGGCACCAAAACGCGACCTGGCAGAGCGTCATCCAGCGTCTCTTATCCACGCCTCGGAGTGGTGGTCCGATAGCAAGGAGACCAATCAGTTCTTTTAAGGTAGTGAACTCAAAGAACGGAGGAGTGCTGATTTTTAGGGCGATTCGCTGCCAAATCAGCTTTACCTCCGTCCAAACAGCCTTCGCTACACTACACTCTATCCAAATATGGGGGCAGGTCAGGTCCGACTGGTCGGGCTGACAGTACTGTTGTTCGACTGGGATCCAGTCAAGTTTAGTACCAGTGCGTACTTCGCCGTGCAGGAGTCTCCAGATTAGATCACCTGTTTTCGGCACTCCATACAGCACTCGTGCACCCCTCCACAATCGTTCCGCTACCAGTGGCGTTTTCTGGCGAGGTACGAGCCTATTATACGCCTCTATTATCCCAACAGTTTTGTGCGAGAAGTCGGTACCCCTAAGCCGCCTTTGTAGGTAGGCCTGGTACATGGTTTTGAAGCCGGTTTGGAAGGGATTTGGGTCAAGCTCTTCTTCATCCCGTTTCGGCGCTCCTCGACAACGCACTGCTGCAATTACCACTCCCCCGGGGTAAAGTGGTAGGTGAAGGACTTCTCCGACTACACGAACTCGCTGAAGAGCCTCTGTGTATTCGATCGGTAAGCCATCCAGGAACCGCTGAACCGTTGCTCGGGCACGACCTGCTTGCACTCCGGTAAAACCGGCTGGTGCAGTAACAACATTTGATTCTGGATCCCATACATCCTGTATCGTACGGACCCCAGATTCCCATAAGAGGTTCCAAATTGGTACAGACCATTTAGGGGCGCCAAAGCCTCCCCTCGTTCCCGCGAGCGGGTGGTAGAAGATTGGCGTCCCTAAAACATCTGACTTCAATGCGGGCGGTTCAAATTGGAAGACACTCTCCGCTGGATGCAGTATATAGAGCTTACGCTATGCAAGCCAGTGGGCACCAAAGGTGCCCGGGGGAGTCTTTACCGAAGAGGACCATCGTTGGAACTAGGGATACTTGAGCGCTTGGGAGCGCGGTTCTCCCCTTGTACACTGTAGCAGCATTTCTGTTGCAATCCGAACCCAAGCAAGACCAGGCCGAGTTGATGCGCGAATTGCTACACTCGCGGTAGATGCATTAATAATTGACTCGAGGTCTTGACACCCAATGCCTCCAAACTTCAGGTCGTAGCAAGCGTGAAGGCTTTTCACTGTTCCCTTAGAACGATTATTCTACACTAATCGATAGTATTCCTTTGTCAATTGCTTCCGTATCTCAACTGGGACGGAGAGAAAACGGATTGAATAGCGCGAAAGGGACGCCAACATCGAGTTTGCCACTATTACTCGTCCCTTTAGGGAGAGAAACATCTTAAGCCACACATCTGCTCTATCCGCATATTTCTGAACGATTTTCTGCTAAAAGGCGTCTAATTGTTCTTTTGTGTCGGTGCCTACCGGCGTTCCAAGATGGACGTATAGGTTCTCCGCAGAGACGACCTAGATATTCGGTATATTGATTGGCGGCAGATTACCTATCTTAAGGAGGAACGACTTTCCCCAATTGATCTTAGCTCCTAAACCAGCATTGTATAATTCTAATATCTCGACTGCCGTATCAGCCTCTGCTTGGTTTCGTAACAGGATCCATGTATCATCGGCAAAGAGTCTACACTTAACCAACATGCCCCTTATATTCACCCCTTAGATTCGGTCATCCTTAAGGATCATTTAAGCGAGCGCCTCTATTGTAACGATGAACAGAATGCAACTAATCGGGTCTCCTTAATGGACGCCGCTTTTCACATTAATGAACTCGCTAACAAAGCCATTCAAATACACTCTGATGCGAGCGTCGGTATATAGCACTTTCAGCCAGCTAATGAACTGTGCCGGAATGCTAACCTTCTAGAGAGCCTCCTATAGGTATACATGGCTTACCCTATCGTAGGCCTTTTCCTAGTCTAAGAACAGTATTACGATGCCCTACTCTTCGAGCGGGGGTTGTCCGTTGGGCCTAGGAGCGTGCCTATTAATAAGGTATTACACCGTGCGAACGTTGTCATTAATCAATCTTCCGGGCAGGAAGGCGGTTTGGTGAGAACCTATGACTGTTTCTAAGGAGGGAACCAGGCGCTACATTAACACTTCAGTGTAGATTTTGTAGTCTACATTCATTAGGCACAGAGGGCGATACATCTTTAGATCAGCCTTGTCACCTTTATTCTTGAATAGAATGGTGAGTACGCCCTCTGTCCAACACTCTGGGGCAGCCCCAACATTATGGATTTGATTAAAAGCTTCAGCCAGTTTAGTACAGACCTCAGGAACGTACTTAGGGTTCTGGTCCTGGTCATACCTTATGTATTCCGCTTCATCTCCTCGCTTCTTCTTACCCATTACTGGGTCTCTTTCCTCTTTGATTTTACGAACCATTGACTTGTAGATCTTACAAGGCAGGCCATCAATCCCCGGCGACTTCCCTATAGCCGTACGTGAAATTGATGCCTGCACCTTAGTTGGCGTGATTTTGCGAACGAGGCTCGTCGTATACTCATCGGGGATCACTCTATCAAACGAGTCAATCAGTCCCTTCCTTGCTTCTGGTAAAGAGTCCTTGGTTTCGTACAAATGAGAGTAGAAATCTGCAGCAATCTTAACCATTTGGTCGGGGTCTGTTTGAACCTCTCCTTCTACATCTCGGAGGCCTTCAATCAATTCTGCTTTGAAAGCCTTAGCCCGAGAGTAGAACCACTTTGTTGGCTTTTCGTTGTGTAGCATGTTCTTTGCATAGGCATTATAGGTATAGGCCCGTTGCTGCCATTCTGCTAAGCATTGCTGCTGCACTTCGATTGCCGATATTCGTTCTTCAAGCTCAAAGTCTGGCTCGTCGATCGCACGCTTATTTACCAACTTGGTCCTTCTACGGGATAGGTTAAAGGAGAGTTTCCCACTTGCTCGGTGCTTCGTGCGATTCATCTCCTTAAACTTCTCCTGTAGTATAGACTTAAACGTTAGCCACTCGGACATTGGGTTGTCACCGGGCAATACTTTGATTGACTTATGAAGGCTCTGGGGTATCCACCACTTGTCAAGTAGTGTTGGGTTTAATCGCCACCGGCCTGGACCTCTTTGAGCGTGGTTTTGAATGCCTAACTCAAAGGAGGTTAAGTGGTGGTCGCTTCAACCTCACAATTCGATGAACATTGACAAGACCAGGTTTGACTGAAAAGGACCAACTTCAACCGAGCTCGCCAGCTTGAGCTGCGATGGTAAGAGTATACAAGTCAAGTCTCGATCTCCGCGATGACATACACTCTCGCCTGGAGGCGAAGGATTCAACAAGCCTCCGAGGATTGCTGGCCCGCTGGATAGACACTGCTCCTGGTAACACCTCACGGCTCCCCAGATTCTTGATATTTCCTCTTCAACCATGCGGAGGCAGTACAAAACTATGCCAGGAGACGCTCCAACCGACAGCTCTTTCTAGAGTCCAGACCTTGCTAGGACTTGCCGCCGAACTTGATCTGTTATGTTATCTTGCTGAGGTCAAGTCAAGCATGGATACCATTCCGCCCTCAAGTAGATTGAAAGACACTTCGGAGCCGGCGAAATTGTTACGACTTGAGACCATGGACGGCTCAATGGCCGAAGATGCTTCCGGTGATATGCAATTCGGACAGAGCTTCTTTGTTCCTCCTGGTGTATACATAGACCGGGTCGCCAAACTTCCTAAGGAGAAGCAGAAACAGGGGCTTGTGTGTGAATTCAGAGACCTGGTACGTGTTACTACCTGTTGCTGAAGAGAACTACAGTAACACTGTCTGTTATTGACGATGGTATAGGCCTTGCTTGTTATGCCACGACGACTGCGCTTTGACTTTGCCCTCGAAACAGGCTTCAAAACAAGTCCCGAGTTCTTCATGATAAACAAGCTGGATGAAGCTGGGAATGACCCAAGCAACGTATTACTCAAGCAATATGCTTCCCGCATATTAGAGATCGTCTTAGCCCCCGAATCGAATCCCACAAACCCAAAGAAGCCGTACGACGTGTGTGTAGGCCTAGCTGTAGAAACATGCCTTACGCTTGGGCAGACGTCCAAGCTGTTAGTCCAGTTACGTCTCGTACCAAAACCCACTACGGAAGTCCTCATAAGAACCACCAAGGCCATCCGAGACATGTTCGAAACATTCTCTTTTGCATTGTTACAACCCTGGTTAGTTCCGGTCTCAATGGGTCACAATATTTGCTGATCGTCATGCAGCATCACCGCCGCGATCAAAGCGTATGATCACATCAACGGTCGGTGGAAAGACCTCCAGAGGTTCTACTCACTAGCGAAGCGGCTCAAACACGAAGCCTGCAAAGCGTGGTGTATGGAAAAGCTGGACAACATCCTAGAGGATTGTCTGGGCGATAGGACAACCACTGTAACTTGCTTGGTCGAGCTAACAGCTTTTCATAATGACGTTAAACAGGGCAACAATCCCGCCTGGTTCAAGTCGAAGTACGCCATTATAACCGTCTATTGATCTTTGACTGTACTGATGAATCTATATAGGATGATGCCCTTGTTATTGAAATGCGCACGTGACACTGGAATGACAGTGCAGGTACTTTGCGGACTGTTCAAAGACTCCAAATCTCATGCGCACGGTAGTCTGGACGAGCATGATATTGCAGCTGCAATCAACGAGTTGTTTCCCATAATCTCCACACATCACATCGATCAAGATACGTTGGTTCGGCTCCACGATCTGCTGCTCGGGATGCACATGCCCGAGAAGATCAAATCGATACTCGAGATGACTGCCGCCACTGATAAGACCTGGCCATCTCGATATCTTAGCAGCTATCAGACCATATCTGGAATTCGCTCGATATTGGAAACGATGCGAGCAAAAGATATACCACGCACAACGCGGCACTATCAGAACTTTGTCATCAATCGTCTCGAGCGGTATCTATGGCAGGAGATCAAGCTAAAGCCGTCTGCTAGCATGATTCGATTCAAGATTGGATGTCAGCAGTGTGCATCTTGCGAGAAGCTGGACGCCTTTATGATCTCGTCTGAAACACAGATGCACTTCGATATTGGGGAGGAGGAGCGGCAACATCTTGCAAGCCGTATACGACGACTGCCAGACTACTTTGAGGACTACACCTGGGGTTCACATGAGGGCCCGTGGACGTCAGGGAAACCCTTTACAGTCACAAAAAGGATTTATGACTATGCTGATCGGAAGAGTCGCTGGATGCGAGACTTCATGCAAGCGCAGACAGAAATTAAGGCTCTCGGCTCAGACGGATTCCTACGAGACGTGCTTGGTGAGCGCTACGATGTGATCGTCAACATGGAGGGACTGAAGCCTGCTCGAGGTGAGAACGGCGAGGAAGTTGGACACGGCATATTCAGCCCAGGAGTTTCCGGCACGTACATCTGAACCACCGCCAACGGCTGTCGGTCAGGCTGTGCAACAGAACAACACTCCCACGGCCTTGGCAATACCTTCTGCTGCATCCGTGAAGAGGAGAATTGGACCCGATTTCGATCAAGAGAACGTTCCTCCAGCTGCTAAACGAAGCATCACCATCGACCTTTGCAGCGACGACGACGGCGATGTATGAGTGTATATGTTCACGTTTGCAGGACTGCAAACAAGATCACCTAGGCCGATCATATACATCTGGAGCAGCAGGAATATCTGCTCGTAGCTTCCCATAGGCACTTGGTCTCGACCGCACACATTTGGGAGTTTTGGATATTTCCCGTTGGTCTTGGGAGAGCTGTCAACATGAGGATGGTCCAGTGGGGAGAAATATTCTCGTGCAAAGCCCACAGCTCTTGAAGGAACGCTCTCGATACAGTAGATGTCTTCAAAGCCTTCAAGAGCCCTCAGACTGGCAAAGCCGGGCGTCAATTGGCAGAGAGAGCCGCACAGTATCGAGAAGCTTACGCATCGGGAGCACTGGGAATATCTGCTGTTAGCCTAGCAGAGTCGCTCGGACCTCTTAGAGGAACACTCTCGATGCAGTAGATGTCTTCAAAGCCTTTAAGAGCCCTCAGACTAGCAAAGCTGGGCGTCACATGGCGGAGAGAGCCGCACATATCGAGAAGCTTACGCATTGGGAGCACTGGGAATATCTGCTGTTAGCCTGGCAGAGTCGCTCGATATCGACCTTTTGCGCATGAGACTGTCGGTCCCTCTTCACGGGACATGGCATAGCTGACAATGCGAGGATCCCCCAGTGGTAGACTCTCATTCTGTGGAAGATCCATGCCTCTTGAAGGCACTCTCTCGATGCAGCGATCGTCTTTCGCGGCTTCAAGAGCCTTCAGACTAGCAAGGTCGGATGTCAGATGGCGGAGAGTCGCATACATACCGAGATACTCTGAGGAAAATCTTCACTTTGATATGGCAATCTTACTTTGAGTACCAGTCTGTCTACAGCATCTTTGAAGCACGATACACCGGGTCTCTGGCGTTTCTTTTGCTCTGCATATTTTACTCGATGCAGGATCATTTCTTCTGCAGTGAACGCCTTACTTCATTCCCCTTTTTGGTTGGCGATAACCAGATACAACGCCGCGATATGGCTCCCTTCATTCCCGTTCACGGGAACACTATAGGCTTGCATGTCGAACAGGCAACCTTGTGGCAGTGCGGACAATGCAGCAGAGACCCGCAGAACAACTTGCAATGCGGACAGTAGTCCCATTCTTCCACCGGCTCCCACCAGCCCTTCCACTTGCAGACTGCTTTGCCTTTTCTCAATTTCTTCAAGTCCTTGTTGTGCTCCCGTTTATGGGCTTGCTTTCGCTGCTCGGCCACCCGTGTCGCTCTATCAATCTCTTCTTGCTGCCGCTTCCGCAAATCTGCCTCCTGGCGAGCCTTCTGGAGGTCTCTTGCAGCTTCGTCTTGCAGTCGGCGTTCTTTCAGGTTTGCTGCCTGTTCGGCTTCCTTCTTCTCCTTTTCTCGACAGCGTGCTTCCGCCTCTGCTACTTCCTTTTTCCAGCGTGCGTCCTCCTCTGCTTCTTTCTCCTGGCGGCGCTTCTCTTGTTCTGCTGCCTCTTCAGCTTCCTTTTCGTCTTTCTTCCGCTTATCCTCCGCAGCTTGATCCGCTTTGGCTCTTCGTCTTCTCTGTAGGTCTTCCCTTACTTTGACCTCGAGGCTTACTTGGAGATCGCGTATCTTTGCAGCGTCACTCTCGTCTGCGTCGTCGACCAATTGCTTCGCTTGCGCCAAGCATTGTTCCTCCTTGTCGAATACCGCCCTTTTGGCCTCGAGCCTTCTCTCTTTCATGTCCCTGTCCATTGTCGTTTCTTGCTTGCCCCGGTCAAGGCGCAGTTTTGCTTCCTCGTTGAATATCCGGGATACTGGTCTTGCCGTGCCACCGCTCTTCTGTGCTTCTGCAGCTCTCTGGGCATCCGCAATTTCTTCCAATCTCTCGATTTCTGATGCCGACTCCTGCATCGACTCAAGGTGAGCAATGACCATTCTCAGATTCGCGATCTTCTGCTTTAGTTCTTCGACATCCTTCTCATATGCAACAACCAGGATTACGAAAGCAGCTTTCTTCGCCTGCCAACGCTGAAATCGTTCTCGGATCTTCTTCTGGATAGCTGCGATCTGCTTCTCTTCCACGTGTACCTGAGGTGTTGACGCTGACGGACGCGCTGGACGAGGATCCTGGTCTTGTGCCGGAGGTGGAGGCCGCGAGGCGGGAGTTCGCCGCAAATTGGGATATATCAAGTTGTAATCGTATCGGCTGGTGACATCTTTCAGTGTTTCATATGCCAAAGCGAGTCGTTGAAAGATTGCCGTCGCATCATGCGCCTGATTTTTGTCGGGATGCAACCTGACAGCTAGTCGCCGATATGACTGCTTGATCTCGTCAAGGCTGGCATCTTGCTCCACTTCAAGAATGGAATAGTAATCTTCTGTGGCTACCGTTGGCGCCATAATCCTTGTATTGTGTTGTGAGGTGATGGGTGATGGACAGGCAGCTCGAGCTTTCGAGAGAAATTCTAGCAAACGGCGACTTAGCGCGGTTTTGAAAACCTGCAGGCTCTCTCGATAAGCTTGAGTGTTTTGGTCGGCCTAGGCGACTTCATCTCAGCAGAGCTGTGGCCAAATTAGCTGGAGAAGGCCATTTCCCTGCCCCGTGAACACATTTGCGTTGCATTGTATCTCAAGGCGGGCAGGACATTGCCGACCTGAGGACCGGGGGAAGTGAGCTATCGATAGCTGGGAGTTTGAAGAGAGGTCTCTTTCAAGATGAGAGGTTGATGGGGAAGGACCGAGAGACGATGGATGATCCAATGCCTAGAACGCATATGCAATAGAAGTTGAGAAGACGTGTGGCCGTCATCACTTCACTCTGCTTCGCTCTGTGGATCCCGGAGACTGTATCGGCTCCTCAACGCGGCACAATCATGGTGGTTCGAGGCAACATCGAGGCAACAGGGTGGTGGCTGTCCGGACTGGACGGACTGAGTGCAGCTGTTCCGATTTGACGGCCTTGATCACCTGTTTTGATAGAATTCCAAGTGAAGTAGCCTGAAAACTGATTGATTCTTCGTAAAAGCATTGAAAGCATTGCACGAAAAGGAATGAGAGGAAGGAAATGAGAAAGGCTGCAAAAGTAGATGTCATCAAGCAGAAAATGGTAATACGCACATGAATGCCCAGTGGTCGCTAACACAGCAAAACGCATCCAACGTCATTCGGTTCAATCCCTCTTTCCGACACCGTAGCCACCATAACCATTAGAAGGCGGTGCTCCATACCCATTGGCACCGTTCACAAGACCATAGCTTCCCAGCCCGCCACGCTCCACGCCACCTAAACGGTCTTTTCCATGACTCTTGAGCCTCCTTGGAAGCTCCACGCCTCTGAAGTAAGCCACGCAGAAAGCAGCAGATAGCAGAGCAGACGTCATGCAGTACACCAGCGTACTAAACGTGAGATGCCCGCCAACGCCTGCCCAGCCTGAAGGGAGTTGCGTATTGGGATACCACCTCACGCTGAACCTCAATGGCAAAGGATCTCCAATCACAACCCGACTAGGAGGATCCCGCGAGATGGAATAGGCAGTCGCAGCAGCGATAGTGCCCGGCGCCAGCGACTTCGGAGCAGCGTGTAGCAGCATGTTCATGCTCGTGCTGATATGCAGATGACTGAGCTGCAGGGTGCCCGTCAATGCAATGATCAGCGGCGTGTAGATCTCACTCAAGCTGCCCTGGCCATCAGTCTGGTCCTTGGTGCCCTTCTCAAACTCGTCTTTCAACACCGCTGGCGGTAGAGGTTTCGTCGGCACGCGACATGTCAACGGCGCGTCATTGTGGACGTAGAATTCGAGGAGATGGAAGAAGGGATCGTCGATGAAGTCGATGGTGCAGTTGATGTCCTTTTCTACCCCAAACACCAATTCAAGGGGCCGTCCAGTCTCGTTGCATGTGAAAGCGGGGATGTACGAGAGCTGGCCCGTGGTTTCGTCCGTGATGTGTTCGCCCGTGTCTCTGTGAGGAAGATGTGTTAAGGAGTATTTCGGAGATGATTCTAAGCGGTGCAACCATACATTGTGCGGTTGAGACAGCTCACAGGAATGCTCTCGCCTACTCGGTACCCAGGCTGCTGAAGAAGCGGTTCTTGGGCCGCTGCCGACGCCAGCGCTGTGTAGAATGTGACGGCCAGGCGCAGCACTAGCGACAGACGGGGTATCATGCTGTCTCTGCTACCTGAAATATGTACAGAAATGTGCAAGAAAAGTGAGATGTTGTCCTTTGTCTATTTTTGTTACGTGGACCGCTTTGGGAAAGCTGTCGTGTCCCGTCGTGTTTCACCTTCTTCCAAGGTTTCAGGGGACCAGCTGACTAAAAAGGTGGCGCCGCTGACGACCTTAATGGCACTTCACGACTCGTCTTCTTCTCTCACCAACACGGGCAATCACAGCAAGAATGTCTACTGCGACGGAAAGTCCGTCCAGTCGGAACAGCGTAGGGCAAAAGATCAAGAACTTCCTACGAAAGACGTTCATCAGACCTGCCACGGAGGCCGGCCATTACGGACAGACCGATGAAGTCAGAATGGAGCCGAAACATCCTCGCTTCAAGTAACTCAAGACTGAAAGACGACGGCCCAGACATCCTTCCGACGAGGCGATAACGATTATGCTAGCAATGTAGCTCGCTGCAGGCAATTGCCGGATGTGTCAAGGGTCGATCTGCACGAAATGCTTTTCAGCAACGGACAGTACCATCATGTTTCAATACATACGCGGATGCTGGGTTCGAGTCTCCGGGATTTTCTGGACTTTCATGTCGTTCGATTTGTGCCCTTCTCACCTTAGTACGACCTTGATACCCGGCGGGCTGATGTACATTTCCTCCGATATCTGCTTCTCACTGTCTTGGAACGATAGTGCGATGCCTGATACCAGAACTATCGGCTAGAAACTTTTGATGCGGGACACCGTGACAGTCTGTATGGCTTCCACGAGCTCGAAATGTGCTCTTTGAAATCGAGCAGTGGAGCGGCAGCACATGTAGATAAAAGTTCGGCGGTCTTCGAGTACTGGTAACTTATGCAGTCAAGGTTTTGTGTACGTCGTGTTTGGGGAGAGGGGAAGTTCAGTTGTCAAGACCTGTATCGATGAATGTCGAGGTGGCTGTTCTGGTCAAGTTCTGATTGAAGAAAGAGCTTCCTTTTATGCTTTCAGATGTGGCCACTGAGCGTCAGTCAAGAGTAGATCATACCCAGCACACGAATGACTGTCAGAGCGCAGACGACAATTCTGCATATGATTGCTTGGCAGATCGACGGGTAGATAGAGCTTTGCAGGCCAGTCAGCACCCGCAGCAAACATGGAGTCACCACGACGGTCTCCTCACACTGTCTCCCCGCACTTCAGGGCGCTCCGGTTGCCAAAGAACTTCCGAAAGCAAGCAGCTTCACTTCGAGATCTCTGTTTTCCGAAACTTCGAATTACTGTCAATCAAAACACACGCACCTGCGCGCTTCGAGCCGTCCTCCCGATTCTTGTGGGTAGTTTCGAACTGCAGACGCACCCGGCATATAAAGTTTTGTTCATCCAAGATCCCATTCAGCTTTTTAGAAGAAGAACGGCGAGCTCAAGAAATTACAAGAATCGGTAAGTCGCATCGAGCTGAGACATTTGACGAATGCACCGCGGTAATTTCATCATCAACCGGTATGCGCGCAGACTAACACCTGCCAGATTCCTCCAGCAACCCCTCGTCATGCGCGTATCAGCAACGCTGTCAGGCTTGATTGTCATCTTCCTTGCATGGTTCCTGGCAGGCAAGAAACAACACCGAGATCCGGTCATCCTATGCCTTGCGCGCAAAGGCGACTACTGCATTTTGCGGACCATTCGCGGATACCGGGAGCTGGGCGAGGATGGTATCGATTCCGTCGTCATTCAATGCGAGCAAGACTGCAAAGCGCTTGGTATGAAATGCGAGGCCCTTCTGCATAGCGCCGACCTCGTTCAGTATTCCTGCAAGCGCATGGAGTGTGAAATGCTTGGCCGTGGGCTGTGAAAATATTTGCGGCCCAGAGACACTCTAAGAGCAGAGGGGAGTCACGAGATGCCTTCAGGGCTTTATGGCGAGCGGCGCAATAGGGAAGTGAGAGGTCAACCATAGCAGCAAGTCCTGGCGAGCAAAGATTTACATATCTGGAAGTCAGGTAAAGTACTTCACAGGTGGTGTCTTTTGCCATACCGTGTATACCGTAGCCGCTCGAGGTTCTAGTGCGAAAATCTGAAGTCCAACCTCTTTGCTCCTTCGTCTTCGGTATTTCTGATCAAGAGTTAGTACGACTCCATTTGATGACTTGACACACAGCAACTTACCTCACATAGTCCACCTTCTCCTCGCCATTCAATTCCGCCCATTTCGCTTCCCTCCTCTTGTTCTTGGTGATGTAGTAGTACTTCACAAACCAGCACAGCACAATGTTGAAACAGCATATACCCAGCAGGATCTTGTTGCCCCGCTGATAGAGCGGCTTGTCGTCCTCCCGATAGATGTTCGACCCGACAATGTTTCCGGCTTGGACGAACATGTTGTACAACGCAGCCGACACGGCACGTGTCCGGACTGAGTTTGAGTTTCGACTGTTCCAGCTGACCAGAATTGCGTGGCAGTATGGATATGAGAGTAAGCCTGTGAGCAAAGCGTAACGCACCCATGCGCTGGCACTTCCGCCGAGCGCAACGAGAGCCGCAAGCCAGGGCAGAATCCATGCGTTGGATATGCTTGAAATGATAGCACGCTCGTTGAGTTTCTCCGAGACCCAGGAGATGATTAGGAGCTGGAGAGATATGTTAGCACACAAAGGCAAGCGAAGGACAAAGGCGGTAACAACTTACGTTGACGCCAAAGAGAAACTGTGATGGAATCGTGAGCATGTTTGCTTCGAACGTGCTGAATCCCATGGTCTTGAGAATCAAAGCCAAGTAGTTCCCAGGTGGATTTGGGGGAATATAGGTCACCAGTCCGACGAGGTACAATGGCCACAGATCGTAGTCCTTTACACATTTCCACAATCGTTCGAGGTCCACGGCTTGGCGATTATTCATATCACCCTTGGACGGGTCATCCCGGAGTAGGCGGTTGACGAGGATCTTTTCCTCTCGCTCTGTAAACCAGCCATTCTTACCACGAAGCCAACCTTTGGTTTGTGAAATGCTTGCTGGCATCAGTCCCCAAGAAGCTATCCCGACGCAGGCGGTGAGGGTTCCTTCTATGAGGAAGAGCCTGGTCTAATGTTAGCAACGTGTCTTCAGCATTGCGATGAATCAAGGACATGAGACTCGCCATTGCCACCCCGACCAGCCTTGGAGGCCTCTCATCTGAAGGACACCAGCTGCGAGCAGAGAGCCGAGGATGTTACAAGCGCTCAAAACGGTCCAGAACCTAGGCACGAATGTTAGTCTTGCTTCAGTCTGAGCGAAAAGGTGCACTGACCAAGACAACCGGATCGGAAGCTCTCTGGACTTGTACCAGTAGGTAATGTACACAACCTCCATCGAGTCAGCATAGATTTTCATCTTGGTCGCGAAGATGCTTACAGTATCTGGAATGAACCCTCCCATCAACAGCCCAAGAAGGCACCGGCAAGCAAAGTATCCAGCCCTATTCTTGAGTCCAGCCTGAGAGGCTGCGATGATAGACCACGCGGTAATGATGAAAGGAATGAACCGGTCTGGACCAATCTTCTTCGAAAGCAACCCCGAAGGTAACTCTGCTGCCAGGAAAGACAGAAGGAAGATTGTCTGCCCAGTGTTGAAGTCGTTGGTCGTCATTCCCAGCTCTGGCAGCATGTCATCCGAGATTGCTCGATTGATGTTACGGCGGTTCAAATCAAGCGCCATGAACATCAGCCAGCACCAAGTCATGATTCTGACGTCAATCTGGGAGCAAAATCAGCATAGTTCAATGGCGCGTCGAAGGAGCAAATCCACCCACTTTCCATCTTAGCTTTTTCTCCTCCTCTGCCGACCAAGTGATCTCCGGGTCGAAGTTGTGTCGTCCCTCATAGTTTGCCTTCTCGTATACACCTTTCCAGTATTCCGCGACCTTGGGGTCGGAAAAGACATGATGTCTGTCAGATCCATAATCTCCTACAACTAGCTCCTCTGAACGAAGTGATGGTGTATCTTCTGAGGTGTTAGTATCATATGTGAAAGTTTTCGCATCCAGCTCAGCAGTGGGAGCAACATGCTCCGACAACGAGTGTTGTCTGGGAGCTGCCATGATTCACAGTAAAACTTGAATGGATAATAGATGTTTGTAGGACTTACTAGAGCCAGGTGGAGGCGGATGAAGATACTTATACCTGCAAGGTCACTATATGATCTGCAACGGCAGTCCCGCGTACTCACGCAACCATGTGGCTACCATGCAGCAGTTTTCTGCATTATGTGGGCGAGATCTCAGCAGAATCGTAGCGCACGCCATAAGTCCACCCGGTGAGGAGTCGATGCAAAGATCGCCCTAGATGTCTTCAAGCATCAATGGCGGGAGAAAGTGCTGACTTCCATAGGACATTGTCATGTTATCGCATTGGCGTACACTTGGCATCGGATGCAAGAGTCAGATGGGGAGCGTGGTCCATTATGCAGGCCTGGAAAGAGGTGCAAAAGTACGCCGTGAGATCGATGTCGTGATTCCCGCCAAGCTTCACGAATAGCCCGTCCAGTTGCGCCCAGCATTGCACCCGACAACACTTCTTTGGTGATTTGCCCGCGTGTTTGGGCAGCCAATGTTCACTGTGGATTGGCAATGTTGCCGGGTTTGTCATGGTCAACAGATGAAGCGGGAGGAAGAAGTGGGAACGATGCGCAAATCTAAGATTTGCAGGGATGTGAAAAGTACGCTAGCAAAGGCTGCTGCTCTCACTTCACCTCTCATTGTCAGACCTATCCTACAACATCCTCAACATCCAGACAAGACAAAGTTATCAACAGGTAGGCGCAGCTGCGGTCATCACCGGTTCTCTTGACTGGACTGGCTGAGACTCCTGCTAAGCTGGGGTCACCTCGACGGCGCGATGCGTAGAAAGGTTGTACCTTGACCGCCGTGAAAGAACGGCTATTCCGAGATCGTGCTGTCAAAGCAAGTAGCAGCAAAGCGCGCGGCGCCCATTGAGAGCTGTCTCGGCTCGGGAATCCAGAAACCAGGATATCGATCAAAATTGGAAGAATTGAAGCACTGTCTTAGACCAAGGAAACGGGCATCACTATGGTCACGGAAAAAGGCCATTTCTGCATGATGTCCTCCCCCTTGCCTCCCCATTAGGTTCTATCCATGCTTTCGGTATATGGACTCACGGAAACTTGAACCTCTATCGGTAAAGCAAAGCACATGCATACGGTATCCTTTCAAACTTGCTTGTGCCAAATTCTGGTTAGGGAAAGCTGAGATAGGCCCAATCTTGATCTCTATGTGCCCGCTGGCCTGCACTAACTAAAGACAATCCCAACGTGCTCCCTTCAGGACAGCGTAGGTAGTCGGGACTCTGCGCCATGAGCTCATAGGAAGGCGCAACTTCTGGTAGCCTTTGTACATTCGTAACCATTTCGTTGTGGTTTCGATGCAAGAGACGTTCAATTCAGTGCTTGGTTCGACCGACATGGTAGTCCGATGGAATCTATCGAAGATTCTGGCCCCTCTGCTTCGATCACTTGCGCATTCCAGCGGCTTCGGTGCTTTCTGTGGATACATCCAAGCAAACATCGGCGTGTGCCGTCGTATCTTTCATAAGGTTATCCTCCACCAACTCTGTGGTCTCTCCAGCGCTCATCCCTTCACGACATGGACGAAGCCAAGAGCATGAAAGATGTTGGCACTGCCAGTCTGCATCTGGCTGGCAATTCAGTTGATACTCCAACGACGAAACGACTAGATGAGACTGAAGGTGACATAATTGAAACTTACGTGATTGAGCGTGTTCCTGAATTCCGTGCGCTCGATCATGTCCGCAGAAAGGTTAGTGCCATCAGAGTGACACCACATATGAAAGACTGCTGACCGGACATTCCAAATGCAGGGCTGGGCTAACACCGCCGTCGACAAGGTCTTCCACGACCAACGCCACAGAGCGGACAATACCACTGAAGAAAGTGAACTGATGTTGCACAACATGATGATCAACATCGCCAAGGAGCTCAACCAAGCGACCAGTGGATTTGACATATCGCGACCTGGCACGGAAGACGATCCAAAGGCCATCATGGATTTCTGCATGGCTTCGGGAGGTTTTCTTGAGGAAGCACTGCGTCGGAACCCTGGCTCTCGGGCGCTGGCTTTCACATTGCCTGTTGAGAACGGAGGACACGAGGTCCTACTCCCACACTACAATTCCGTCTCCGTCAAGTTCTTGGATATCAACATGCTCGCCGAAGACATGGGCGCGATTCCGATTCCACCAGATCATGAGGAAGCTGGCCAATTTCTGCCACGGCAGTTGTCAGAAGGCAAGAGATCTTTCGACATGGCTCTATGTGATGGGCAAGTCCGTCGCACCCATATCAGAGCAGAGTATCGAGAGCGCCGCGAAGCAAATAGACTCAACTGGGTGCAGCTTGCGCTCGGTCTAGAGCATCTCAAAGAAGGCGGCACGATGATTGTACTGATGCATAAGGTCGAAGCGTGGAGGTCTGTTCGTATCCTGCATCAGTTCAGCAAGTTTGCTACTGTGAAGGTTTTCAAGCCGAGCAGAGCCCACAACACTCGGTCTTCGTTCTACATGGTTGTTTCGGACATCCAAGTCTTTCACCCAGAAGCCGCTAAGGCAGTGGAGGGCTGGAAGAAGATGTGGAACGCGGCAACATTCGGGACAGAAGAGGACGTTCAAAAGATTATTGACAGCGGTCAAATGGCACAGGAGGTACTCGACGAATTCGGTGATACACTGGTGGGGCTAGGCACCAAGATCTGGAAGATACAGGGTGATGCTCTGACCGAAAAGGGATGGGGAAATTGAAACAACACGCTGTGTCAGTAGCTACGCGTGCCCATGGTTGAATTCCTGGATGTTTTCGGCCACAAATGCCTTCACCATTTGCAATTGGTGTGAATGAGAGGCTTCTTATGTGCAGAAACCCCGGTGAATAGAAAAATGACTCTTTCAAGAGTAAGAGCCTCGCTTGTGAATCTTCGCTTTGAAAAAGCAAAAAGAAGCCGCCTGGCGCAACTTGCAGCCGGAGGAGAGGATCGAACTCTCGACCTTCTCTGTGTGGGAGAGACGCGATAACCGCTACGCCACCCCGGCTGTGGATCTGTTGTACAAGATGAATAAGTGAGAGTACTCCCAACAATTGATATATTTCACTGTTTTCGGGATATCTTCGTAAGCAAATGTCTTTGCACACAGGCGATGTTTCCGGATTGAGATCCAGTGCACAGCTTGTATTGTTCCCGCTTCTCTGATCGACATCTAAATTGAAACGTTCAGTCTCAAGGTCCAGTGAGCAAAGATGATGTTAGCAAAGGGCACATATCGAGATGAGACACACGGCTGTCGGATGTTACACGTCAATGGTATCTTTTACATATGCCCACTACTCAGCTTTGCAACCCGGCATGTACTACTCATGGCGCCTGCGTCTTGGCATATGTGTGGCGCTCGTGGTACGCCCATTGATTGCCCTGCGGTTTCTCCTCGAGATCCTCCCATCTATAAGAAATTAAGTTAGCAAGACGGCATAGTATACCGGCTCAATTATCGGGTTACTCACACTTGAGCCTCCAACAACACATCAGCCAACTTCGTCTCGCCCTCAGCAACCTGAATAACCTCTTCAATCAAGCCCGCACCAATCTTCGACTCCATCTCATTGATCTGCTCGGCACTCAACCGTGGCTCAGCCTCAATCTGGGGAATCTTCTGTGCCAGCGCAATAGGATCTCTTGACATATCACGGCCCTGAAACCTCTTATCCTTCGCATCTCGTGGTCCCTCGGGCATGGGCGTTCCTACAGCCTCGCCATCCCACTCATCGTTGTCAAACTTGCCCTTCTTGGCGGGCTTTGGAACTGCATCTTTCCATATAATGTTGAACTCTCCCTGTGTTGCAGGCGAGATGGCAGGAATCTTCCTGAAAGCTTCCGGGTTGGCTTCGACGATCGGCGCAATCCGTTGCTGCCATTCTGTGAGACCTGCAGGGATTGTGGATTCGACGATAGCCATGCGCTGCTTGGTGAGAGCTTCAGTCGACTGGCGGTAGACAGAGTGCGCAGGAAACTTGGCCAGTTTCTGCAGGGTTGAATGGTAGAGGTAGAGGAGTGTGCTTCGTGGTGATGCGGCTGTGGCGAGACCTGTGATACCGGTGGGAGCACCGGGCTCAAGGTAGGTGGCGGTACTCCGCTGGACGGAGGCCAAAAGGCGGAGGGAGGAGCGCATGGTGGTGGTGGGGTATGGGGTGGTCGTGCTGGGATCGCAAGGGCAATGGCAATGCTGTGTGAGGTCGATGGCGATGGTGAGCCGATCTGCGGGAGAGCCGAAAGTCTATCTCGACGCCCCTGCCGCGCAGTGCACTTATTCGCGACAATTGATGGGCGGAGTTGAGTAGGCTGTGCTATACCTCGACCGCCCTGACCCTACACTCGCTTCCTTCCGGTCGCGGAGCATTTCTTATTGACACAGCGACGTCTTTGTCCGCTGTCTCCGCCACCACCGCTCCCTGCGCGGACTCTCCACGTCTCACTCCCACCCCGCTTGAGGCCACATCACCCCGGACGATAATCACCCACAAGAGGGCCACGAGGCCCTTCCTTCCTCAGCCATGCGCGTTGCTTCACTTCTATCCCTGGCCCTCCCGCTGCTCGCTGCGGCATTGGACTCACCGCGACTCGTGAAGCGGGAAGAGATCGTGTCCGCGGGCGGAAAACTGGACGGCGATCTTTCTACAACGACCGACGGCGGTGCCAGCGAGGGCACTACCTTTAATGGCAAGCGCGTACCTCCCATAACAGAAATATCAGGCGCCAACATTGATGAGACGATCAAGTCGGGATACTGGCTGGTCGAGTTCTTCAGCCCATACTGCCATCACTGCAAGCAATTTGCGCCGACATGGCAGACCAACTACGAATTCTACTACACCTCAGAGCCTGTACCACAAACTCCAGGCTCTGGGGAAAGTCATGATGATATGAACAGCTTCACGCGCTATTACGACTTCAAATTCGCCAAGGTGGACTGCGTAGCGAACGGCGATGCGTGTAACGACAAGAAGATTGGCTCCTTCCCCACGGTCGTGCTATTCAAGGATGGTGTGGAAGTGGACAAGGAGGTTGGCGCACAGAACATTGAGGCGCTGAGCAAGCGAGTGGAAAAGGTGCTGGAGACAATCCGACCGGGTTCAAGACCGCAAGGAGGCCCGAAGCTGCCCAAAGCGGGAGATAAGTCGGTCGAGGTGACTGCTCCAACTGTTCCCACTGCAGCGCCGACGTCGAAAGCCACGGCCAAGGTATCCAAGAAACCGAAAGCTATCCCCAATCAAGCTGGCAAGTCTGTTGCCTTGAATCCCGAGACTTTCCGAGCCAACGTCACAAATACTGGCGAACCCTGGTTTGTCAAGTTCTACGCACCCTGGTGCCATCACTGCCAGGCCATGGCTCCTAATTGGCAAGGTATGGCTCGTCAAATGGAGAACAAACTCAACATTGGAGAAGTCAATTGCGAGGTTGAGAAGTCTCTCTGCAAAGACATGAAGGTCCGCAGCTACCCGACTATTCTTTACTTCCGCAAGGGCGAACGGATCGAGTACGACGGCCTCCGCGGCTTGGGAGATCTCATGAGCTTCGCGAGTAAAGCCGTTGCGGCAGCTGAGGGTGTTGTGGACGTCACAGCCTCTTCTTTCGAGGAGCTCGAACAAAAGGAAGAAGTTATTTTCCTTTACTTCTACGATCAGGCTACCACCAGTGAAGACTTCATGGCGTTGGAACGCCTGGTGTTGAATCTAGTTGGCCACGCTAAACTCGTCAAGACGAAGGATCCAGCGCTGAGCGAACGATTCAAGATCTCTACTTGGCCACGATTGCTCGTTTCGAGAGATGGGAAGGCATCGTACTACAATGGCCTCTCGCCTCGTGAGATGCGCGATGCGAGGAGAGTATTGGATTGGATGCAGACTGTTTGGCTGCCTATTGTGCCAGAGGTTACGGCAGGAAATGCGAGGGAAGTCATGGATGGCAAGTTGGTGGTCCTCGCTATTTTGAACAGGGAAAGAAAAGAGGAATTTCTTAGTGCGAAACGAGAAATCAAGAACGCTGCGCTGGAGTGGATCGATAAGCAGACCCAAGCGTTCCAGCTCGAAAGGCAAGAGCTTCGCGACGCAAAACAGTTGCGGATTGAAGAGGCCGAGGACCGAAACGACCAACGCGCTTTGCGCGCCGCCAAACAGATACGAATCAACATGGACGATATCGAACGAAGAGAAGTAGGATTCGCATGGGTCGACGGCGTCTTCTGGGAACGATGGGTGAAGACTACCTTCGGGGTTTCCGTCCTCGAAGGCGAGAAAGTTGTGGTCAACGACGAGCGGAATCACAGGTATTGGGATGTCACAATGACTGGCAACCCAATTGTACCCAGTCGAACGAGTATTTTGGAGACTCTGCCTAGAATCGTGGCGAATCCGCCGAAGATTCAGGCTAAGAGTACGACGAATGCTTTGGGGCATTTGTGGTGGGTTTTTAAAGGATTGGTGGTTGAGCACCCTATGGTCAGTCTTGGGATGGCTTTGGGCATGTGTGGAATTGTGGGATGGTATGGGAGGAGGCATGTTAGGGGTGTTGCGGGTGTTGGCGGTGGATATATACGGTTGGGAGAGAAGGGTGGGATGGATGGATTGTTGGGAGGCAATTCTGGAGGACAGGGTAAAGTCGATTGAAAGTGAGGAGAAAGCAGTATTTACGTTTGTGTGTGAGTTCCTGCATTCGGCCTGGCGTTGATTGTTTTTTGGGATGGAATGATGTGTGGGTGGGATTACAGCATTTTTTGAAGAAAGCAAGTATGAAATGTCTACCTAAGTAATACTAGTTGGAAATACCTTTGTTCTGGTGTTCCTCGAAAGTAAAGAATGGCCTGCAATCTGATCCGATATTATTTGTGCTGGGTATTAGGTGGTGTCACATGGAAAGGTCTACGTCGTCGAATGAAATGGGCCGCGCGTCTTAGGGTTAGGGTTGGGGTAGTGTCAGCGCATCTTCAACATCGACTACGTATTGCCTACTACGTATTGCCTACCGAACTCGCTACACTGTCTAACCTTTCTGAAGTATGCCTAGAAGTGTTCTTTCTGTACCTACGATACGAAGCAACTTAGGGACAATCCGGTAGGAGTTCAATGTGTGTGGTTAGAACCAGTACCTCAAAACTTGAAGTCGAAACTACTGTAAGGTAGCGTCTTCAAAGATCACCCGCACGTCGAATAGTAGGTATCGCGTCCGGATACAGCTGACCAACAGAATCACGAGGGTATTCAGCAGAACAATACATCCCATGACGAGAAGTCTAGTGATGTGGTGTGACTATTGCAATCGATAAACAACGACCCAGTTGACATTTTTGTTTCTGGCTAGGGAAATCTTGCCGATGTCATGGCAGAGAGCGTACTCTGTAGCACAAGCACAAGCACAAGCACAAGCACAAGCACAAGCACAAGCACAAGCTAGTTATCCTGCCAAGATGATGGACCATAGCAATTTAGATTAATAGCGGAACTCTGTTGAAGCTTGAATGTTAGAGATTTTTTAGTGACGAGATTTTGCTTTGGATCCAGTTCGAATGATGCTAGGATGAAAAAAAGAGGCGAGGGAGGGCAAGGTCCACTCGGTCGAGATTGCAGGATGACTAAGGCAATGGCTGTAACAGCTGACAGCGTTCGTGAACAAAATCTTTCCCTCGTCACTTCCTGATCAGACATACATTACAAGTCGTCGAGTCGCTTGCATGGACGACGCCCAGATGCCATGTGCTACATTAAACGCCACAACATTCATCTCAACTCCGAAGACTACCCGTGTCATTAAAAGATGTGAAGCACAAAAGACAAGAACCAGGACTCGGCAACATAGGAGCCAAGAAGACGATTATTCCAGGCTCGTACGATCAATCGGAGCTGGTCGATGCAGCTCTTCCTTCTAGTGTACATCCAGGAGCTTACAATATGTTACCTCATATAGTGCAGTTTGGCTGGACTCTAGTAGACTCGTCTGAGGTTGCAGTCGAAACTTGCCGATTCAAATGCCATCAGCCGTCAACGAAGAATTGAGCCGGAATTCCCCGCACTGCCACTCCCCCGAGAGAAATTTTCTCCGGCTACCTTACCTGTCCTGACGGTCCTCCGCTGAGCAACAGACCGCGATTCGCGGGTTTCATAGCTCACTGTCCAAGAAACAGCCATGAGGAGCAGATATGACCAAAACTACCTCTTTCGGCCGCCAACTTAGGGCACCTCGCTTGACTCCGCACGGGGTCGGTGGGTCTATGGGGTACCCCGGGGTAATGCATGGCGATGCACGTTGGATGTTGCGCCTGAACGACTGGAGAAAGTGGCCGCAGGGCATGTTATAAGTGGTACCTTATGTCCCTCGCTTGTGTCACACCACTTCACGTACGACCAAGATGCGCTTCCTCGATCTCATTGGCCTTGCTGCATCTTTTGTAGCTGTTTCTGCAGTATGTACAACAAGGCCAAAGCCATTTCTCGAAAGACGATGCCAACAATGGCATCGGATGCCTTTGCGCGTATATGAAGCGCTGTAATCTCCAAAAGAGCCATGTCTTTTGCTCTGTAGGAGTGGCGCTGACCTCTTTGCCTTTGCTAGACTCACTCGTCCCACGATGCCTCTACCACAGAGAATCAAGTGACTTTCAGCAACGCCCGGCGATTACTTTTTGATGTCGATGGAAATCAGATCGATGCATATGGATCGAAGGTCAACCTCTTCAATGGAACTTACTACCTATACGGAAACAGCTTCTCGACGACTGGTGTAGCTTTTGGCATCAAGTCTTACTCGTCCGTGGACCTGGAGCACTGGAAACTCGAAGGATTCCTCTACAATCCTACCTCAGACAACCCATGTAACGCTTCAGGTGGCTGTGGAAGACCACACATTGTTTATAGCATCAAGCGAGGAGAGTATATCCTTTGGGCCAATGCTGGGTATGTCGTTCTTGAGCGAAACTTAGTGAAGATACTGATCCAAGTTTAGCGAGGTCGGATACGTGGTTGCAACATCCTCATCGCCTTCAGGCCCGTTCACTTTCATGAGTAGTCCGGCTCTTATAGACCCTGCTTTCAACGGGCTACAACCTGCAGACATGGCTGTTGAAACCTTTGGCGACAAAGGCTATCTCGTTTTCTCGGCTCTGAACTTTGCGGATCCTCGTGCGGGTAGTATCTGGCCTCCAATTTTTCAGACACTGCACATTAGTGAACTGACAGCTGACTTTACCAACACTACTCGCGTGAGCTATCCAGTGAAGTCGGAGGCGTTTGACCTTATTGATCAACAAGCTGAATCTCCTGACTTGTTCATGAGGAACGGGCTGTACTATGTCGCGGCGAGCAACACTTGCGGTTATTGCAACGGCAGCATTGGTTTGATGTACAGGTCAAAAAGCATACAAGGGCCTTGGACTCGCCAAATTCTTGCAGGATACTCTTGCAACGGACAGGTCGAGGGTGTCCTGCCTTTGCCTGACCCGCAAACTGGAGAGGTCACCTACGTTTGGCATTCAACATCCGTGCCTGGAGGTCCACGCACTGGTTGGGGTGGACACATCTTCCAGCCACTGAAGTTCAATGCAGACGGCTCCGTCGAGGATCTGGATTGCCAAGCGGACGCTACCTTTGACATCCCTTTTGCCCTGGGCACCGGAGCTGTCTCGCAGGGCGTTGCTACTTCCGCTGGGCAAGCTACTCCTGCGGATGCTGTTGTAAGCACGCCATCCAATTATATCCAACCTTGACTAACCTGGTGCGTAGTACACTCCCGTTTGCGACTCCGATCAATTCGATCTCTTCCAGACTTGGCAAGCTAGCGAAAGCGGTACACTCAAGAGCGTTTCCGTCAATGTAGCCAGGAGCGTACAGACACTTCCTTTGGTGCTTACGGTCTTCAAATTCCAGAGCTACGGTGATCTTGTCGCCCCAGAGTAAGCGATTCAGGTTGTCCTTTCTTCTGGTGGACGTGGAGCTGATCAATTTGTCAGATATAAGTGGACACAGCTGGGCTCTAGCTCCACCAACGCCACTGACCTTACCTTTGTCTTCGACACTACATCTGTTCCCATCACGTCAAACGCTACCGTCACAAAGGGAGAGTTGCTAGGCTTGGCGATCTTGAGTGCGCTGAACTACGCGCCGTACTGTCACTTGGAGTATGAGACTGACGCAAGTGATACGTCGATTCTTTATCAGCGTGGATCGGAACAGAACTCGTGGAGAGGCTTGATGGGAAACATATCGCCAGTGTATGAGAAGCCCGGAAAGAGCGTGAAGTTCTTTGCGAACTACGACTGAGATTCGGAATGATTCGGTAAAGGCGGATGAAGAGCGGAAGGCCTTTAGAGTAGATGGTGAAAACATACCTCCAATGTCGTGCCTACATGTAGTTCCCGATATCTGTTCACGAACATGTTCAAAGTCGAGGCCAGAGAAGGGAGACGAAATGGACTACGTCATCGGACCGCGTGGGCCGTTAGCGCTATACTATCCGGCCGCTACTGTACCTTGGGACTTCACGTCTTGTGCGTTCGTTTGCCCGCCTCGCCCAGATCACAACAAACGTCCCCATGAGGCCCTGGTAGTGATCGAAGTCTATCGCCACTGCCATGAGATTGCGTGTCGCGGTATTGGGAAAATTGTATCTACGATATTGGTCAAGTTCTGAAAGCACATTAACCGTCCTATTCATCCTCGCTTGAAAGCACCTCTGATGAATCTTCCTGCTACAGCAGACTCGATTGGACCAGATCGACGTCCGGCAAGGCGTCATCGAGGTCGATTTCAGCTAAAGGAGCGAAAAAGAATATACTACCGCATTAGCGAGGCCAGTTCGGCGACAGTTTTCCAAAGTATTACACATGCGAACGCCAAACGGCCATGCAGTCTATTGCCGGCTCGGGCGCAGCTACCTCACTTGATGCAGAGAAGCTATGATGTGCTCCCTGTGCATAACATAGCTGCGCGGCCATGTTTGGTGTGAGGAGCCCACCACCACGAATGCGAGGCCATCAACGCACGTGGACCTGCGAGATGCCGATGTTCCTTGCGCAAATGTTCTCTCACGGCTGCCCACAGATCTTCAGATCTAAAGCGTGCAATGTCTCACATGAGCATCGGCGCCGAATGAAATATCACTCAAGTGGGGCAATCCTCGTCGAGAACAACGCAGGATTGACATATGCTGACGCCGGCGGCCCGATCTTCTGAGACAAGCTGTTCCCAACATCATTTCTTTGGTGCCTATAGGAAGATCGATGGTTGCACTAATATATTCACAAAAGCCACATCATGAACACCAGCCAAGCCGACGGAGTGAGGCTCGGAGTATGGATGCTGCAATGTCTGTCTCCATTCAATCCGCTGTCACAAGTCTGTTCAGACTGGGCAGATTTTTCGGCCGCGATGGACGTACGCATTTGTCCCAAGCGCTGTCAGCTCTGCTATAGAGCTACCGAGGATGAAAGTACCCTCACACAGCTACGAGAGTGAGCACAACATGCCTCGGAAATGGTTCCAGCGGGGACGACGGCCTGTGACCGAGCCGGACATATATTGAGACTTCGCTCTTTGGAATCAAGCCAGCCATAAACATACGAAGTAGATGATAGATGATAAAGCATCATCCCGCACGCCGGGCCGCTCTACCGCCAGCACCTCGCCCGCGTTTGAAATGCGGGTTGTGGAGCTGCAGTGGTTCGCATGGTTCGCCGAATGCGAACACAGGCGTTAGGTCTGCATGTGCAAAAGGTACAACACCCGCAGTCGATCTCAACATCATATGCAGGTACGCCGGACCTAGAGCGTGGCCACTGGTTTCACGAAGCAGTTTGTTTCTACGTATCTCTGACCTTCTGAACATAACGCAGTTCCCGGACATAAGCAGACACGCTGGCGTGGACTTCATCACCTCAAAGATCCAGACTTCGACAGTTGTGGCGACTTCCCCACGCTGTCTCACATGGAAAGACAACACCAAATCGCCCTCGTTCGAGATGGAGCTTCGAGCCGACGCCTGCACAATTGACACGACTGCTGCGTCCCAAAACTCAGTCCATGCTCAGAATTGAGAAAGCCCATTGGACCGGCCAGCATGATCACTCGGATGAGGCTCTAGCCACGTGGCGAGGCCCGGCCGTACCAGAGTTCATGCTTAGCATGATGTCTGACCCAAACCAGCTCACAAGAAATCAGGAATCGGAATCATAGCCTGGAACCATCCCCAACATGTAAAGTACGAACTTCCATTGTAGTGCGAGGAGTGACCGACTGGGCCCAGCCTAGTTGCAGGCCCGGACCGGCCAGATGTTGAATCATGTTCACCACCAGTTCGAACTTCTCCAGAGAGCCTCGAAGCTCTGGGAACCTCGAAACCCAGCCGATTATCCTTGCCGATCCATCGCAGTGCATGGTCAAGCCGGAAAGACGGCCGAAGACCAAGACCGATCGAATGCTTTTCGATCGTTGACTGACATCTCGCCAGTCTCCTTGCCTTCTCTGGTAGTGATGGCGTAGGCCTGGATCAGCCTCGAAGGATTTGCCCTATTGGATGGAGACAGGCCAATGTCCATCAGCAAGACTAATCGAGTAGATGAATGCAGTACTCGAACGCAGGTGGTTTGTATAAAGCTACTTCCAGCGTCCTTTCGTCTTGAGGCATCTCCAGGTCGAAGAGGCTCCTTCGCTGTCAGGATCCGTGTCCAGTGTCCGGCTTCTCAAGCATCATACCTCAATAACAAGATATCATCATGCAACTCCTAGCACTGCTCGCCATCTTGGCGGCGGCGGCTGACGCAGGACCTGTACCTCAGCGCAAGGTCACGATTTCTGCCCCATTCTTCACCAAGTATGTCCGAACCCCACCTAGGCTTCAAGAGAACCCTCTGAACTGACTCGTTGACATCAAGGGTTATCAACGTACCGTCGCTACCCACGCTAGGATTTCTCTCTCCAACCAGCATCGCCCTCGGAACGCTTCAGGTGCCTGGTGGGCCTGTCACCTTGCCTACCATTGTGGTGCCCGGTGGAAATGCCCCAGCGCCTACGCACAACTCGCAAGCGGAGTCTACTTGTCCTGCACAAACAACAGTAGTTTCAACCGTGTATCTTCCTGCACCCACTTCGGCAGGTGGAATTACAACTTCAACCCAACCAGGCGGCCCCATCTTGCCAACATCACTGAGTCTTACCTCCAACGTAAGTTCGAAGAATTTGAGCTGTCGATGTGAGGGACCCGCAATGAAAGCACATGACTGTCTCAATTTCCATCGTCTTGAGAGCGACTGTGCAAATTCCGAGGTCTCTATTGATCTCTAAAGACAATGTCCTTTGGAGAGTGTGCATTGAGGATGATGAACTCGGCGTCAACAAGCGAGAGTTACATTGAAGTCATCATATCGACAATCCCAATATCATCACGCAGTTCGAGTGAGGCGTGCTAACTTCTTTCAACCTTAGGTGCCCGGAACTGCTTTCCCGACCACATTGACCTTGTCCGGTGGCTCACTACTGCCTACAACCGTCTCGCTGCCTAGCAGTCTTCCTACCTCCCAGGTTGGCTCCTCAATTGTGATTCAGACGACTCTTACGCTACCAGATGGTTCAGCGCTACCCACATCATTGACACTGCCTGCTGCACCGTCCACGGATTCGTCGGCTGCTGCCCTACCCACAACATCAGCGAGTCTTTCAGAAACCATCGCGATTCCTGACTTGAGCACTACAATCACGGTTGGTTTGCCACAGTCAACAGGCGTTAGCACCACAATTGTGCTGCCGGAGCAGAGCACTACTCTTACGTTGGAGCTCCCTACATCTGCTCCGCTCTCGGAATCTACTTTGTCCCTCCCGAGCGTCTCAATCACCGACTCGATCACTGCTCCACTGGCCTCTAGCTCAATTGTTAGCTCTCTGGTCTCGGATGTGTCCTCCGTGGAGTCCATTCTCTCCACCGCTTCTGAAACTTCTGCGATTAGCTCTCTGGTGTCGGACGTATCCTCTCTGGAGTCGATCATTTCCACAGCTTCTCCAGCTTCGCCAGCTTCCAGCTCTTTGATCAGCTCCCTAGCTTCCGACGCCTCCTCTCTAGCGTCCATCATTTCTACAGCTTCTGCGACTTCTGCTATAAGCTCCCTGGCCTCAGACATATCCTCATTGGAGTCCGTCTTATCCACAGCATTTGCGACTCCCGCTATAAGCTCTCTGGCGTCTGATGTGTCCTCATTGGAGTCCGCTCTGTCCACAGCTTCTGTCACCACGGCCATAAGCTCCCTGGCATCCGAGATCTCATCACTGGATTCTATCTTGCCGACAGTCTCTCCGGCTTCGACCTCTGTGATTAATTCCTTGGCCTCGGACGTGTCTTCTGTGGAATCTATTCTATCAACAGCATCTGCCACTTCTGCTATAAGCTCTCTCGTATCTGATGTGTCCTCGTTGGAGTCTGTTCTGTCCACAGCTTCTGTCACCACTGCTATAAGCTCCCTTGCATCCGAGATTTCATCACTGGATTCGATCCTGTCCACAGTTTCTCCGGCTTCGACCTCTGTGATCAACTCACTAGCTTCGGACGTTACTTCTTTGGAGTCTATCCTGACCACAGCTGCTCCGGCTTCGACCTCTATACTTAGCTCCCTGGCATCTGACGTATCTTCTTTAAGATCCGTTCTTTCCACAGCTTCCCCAACCGCCACCGCTGCTATAAGCTCGCTCGTATCCGACGTCTCTTCTTTGGAGTCCGTTCTTTCGACGATTTCCCCGACTGCATCCTCTGTAATAAGCTCTCTGGCTTCGGACATAACCTCTCTGGAGTCCATTGTTTCCGCAGCTTCTCCGACTGCATCATCTGCTGCAAGCTCCCTACTTTCGGACGTATCTTCTTTGGAATCCGTTCTTTCTACAGCTTCCCCAAGCGCCACCGCTGCTATAAGCTCCCTGGCATCCGACGTATCCTCTTTGGAATCCGTTCTTTCCACAATTTCTCCGACTGCAAGCTCTGCTATAAGCTCTCTGGCCTCCGATGTATCCTCCCTGGAATCCGTCCTCTCAACTTCAGTTCCGGTCTCTGCTGCAAGTTCTTTGGCATCAGAACTTTCCTCGATTACGGCGTCTCCACTCCCAAGCTCTCTCGTTCCATCCGTAGCCTCGGAAGTCTCCTCGTTGGATTCTGTACTCACCCAGTCATCGCTTCCGACTTCCGTCATTACATCCTTGGCATCTCAAGTCTCTTCATTAGATTCACTCGTTTCGGCGTCACCACTCCCGACTTCTTCTAGTGACATCATTAGCGAGCTTCTTACCGCATCAAGTGAGATAGCCAGCCTGACGTCTAGCCTATCGATTACTCTGACCAGCGATATTGGAAGCCTCACGACTTTCCTGCCCACTGAGGCAACAACTCTCCTGCCAAGTGTACCAGCAACCCTCACTGTTCTGCCTACAGATTCGACCGGATTGCCAGAGACCGTTACGATCATTCCGTCTTCGTTGACAACTATCTTACCCGATGTGTCCGTCACGGCTACTATTTCGGATCCGTCCGTCACCACGATATTGCCGAGTGAAGCGACAACGCTGCTGTCGGATATCACTGCAACCCTCACAGTTTCAAACTCAGTGGATGGTCTTACGACTTTGACTGTCCTACCTACCGAGGAGACAACTATTTTGTCAGATATTCCTGCGACCGTCACTTTGGTTCCAGGAAACACGGCAACGGACGTGCTTCCCACCACAGACTCCACTGTGCCATTGGTGTTGACCACACTGACACTGCCATCGAATGCGGAGCCGACCACGTTGTCTCCAAGTGTCTCAGTCACTTTGACGATCAGCGCTCAAGATCCTTCTGATCAGCCAATCACTGTCACCTTGGATCCTACGCAGGGTACGTCCGGCCGAAGAGTAGGAGGCAAAACCCGTGGCATGTATCAAAAGTCTAAGCTCTCTCCTGCTGCATGAATGACGACCCAGGGGATGGCTTAGGCTTTGTGCGTACAAAGCGAGACCGCTTCGGGGAGAGTGTTGACTCTTTGAGACATGTTCACGCTTGTCAACCTATCTCATTCCCATCATTGTCCGAAACTTGAGCTAACATCTTCTGTTCCCCCTCCAGGTACCACTTTGCTGCCAGACGCATCGTTGACTGTGACGATTCCTTCTGCTTCAACCTCGTTGCCCCAAGAATCAGTACCACTTGATGTCACGACTTTAACTTTGCCTGCGGATGCTAGTCCGACCACATTGATTCCCAGCGAACCGGCGACCATTACAATCCAGCCCGAGGATCCTACTGTTGCACCAACTACAGTTGTCATCGTTCCAAGCGAGACCACAACGCTGCTCCCTGACGCTACGGTGAGTCAAATCGAGGGTCGGGATGCCTCATGTGTGCCATGTCTCAAGAGTCTGCGCTCTCTCCTGCCACGACCGGCAGGCTTGGCAATAGCTGGGGTTACGTGAGGGAAAGATCTTTTCGAAGGCACACAGCTTTTGAGACATGATGGCGCTTGTCGATCCCCCCGCATGCCCCTAACTGTCTAAGACCCTGCTAACATTTCATGCCCGTTGCTTCAGGTGACTCTTGATGTTTCAGCATCAGCCTCAGTATCGTTGCCTTCTTCGACCACCGTCGTAATTGAGCCTGTTGAACAAACAACTCTCCAATCAGATATTCCGGCCACATTGACGCTGCAGCCAAGTAATCCGTTAGATGCGTCCACCACGATCACCCTGATCCCTTCGGAGGCCACCACCTTGTTATCCGATGCGCCAGCAACGCTAACGTTCCAGCCAGTCACCTTAACGCCCTCGAGCATCCCTCTAGTTCTGACAACTGTCACCTTGGAGCCAACCGATACGACCACGCTCTCAGCAGACGTCCCCGCGACGTTGACGTTGCAGCCTGAGGACCCCACCGAACAGAGTACGATCGTTACGCTGATACCAACCGCGGCGACCACATTGCTCCCTGACGCCAGCGAAACGCTCACAGCATCAGTCTCGGTTTCTGCCAGCGCTCCTCAACTTACCACTCTTATTCCAGTGCCCACGCCGTCCGAGACGCTCACAGTCGTTCCTGGAAGCTCTACAGAAGCTTCCATTCTGAGCAGTGTTATTTCGGATGCTTCGTCCATTCTATCGACTATCACTATTTCGCCTGCTGTGCCCACATCTCTGCCCGCAAGTGTCAGCACGGAAGCCTCCATTTTGAGCAGTGTCATCTCGGACGCCTCTTCCGTCTTATCGACCATTACAAGCGATTCTGTCTTACCTACGGCTTTACCCGCAAGTGTCAGCACCGAAGCTTCCATTCTGAGCAGTTTGATCTCGGACGCCTCTTCCGCCTTATCGACCATCACGACCGACTCTGTCCTAGCCACGTCTTTACCCGCGAGTGTTAGCACAGAAGCTTCCATGTTGAGCAGCATTATTTCAGAGGCTTCCTCCGTCTTGGCAACGATTACAACCGAATCTGTCCTACCCACGGCCACGTCCTTGCTATCTAGCGCCACTTCTGAAGCATCGCTACTGAGTAGTATCATTACCGAGGCCTCTCCCGTTCTGTCGACCCTTACTTCCGCCCCAGTCGTACCCACAGCAACAGCAACAGCCTCTAGCGAAGCGTCACTGCTCAGCAGTATCATTACGGAGGCCTCGTCCCTACTTTCTACCTCAGCCGAATCCGTTTCAGCGACTCTCACGGCGTCCATCTCCGCTTCCGCTAGCGCTCCCCAACTTACGACGCTCATTCCGGTTGCAGCTTCATCAACCTCAGTGCCCTTAGTGGTAAGTACAACGCGGAACAAAGACGCATACATTACACCCTTCCCGAACGAGACACTCAACTATGGCTTGGATTGGCTCCTACGCCTCTAGTGAACGCCAGTGTCTCAAAGAGAATGCTCCCAAACCTTTCCCTACTCATTTTATTCCTTGACGATTCTAACCTGTTTCTTTCTCGCTTTTAGGTGACAACAATCACTCTTCAGCCCGTGTCATCGACGGCCCTGTCGCCATCAGTTCCTGCAACCGTTACCCTGGCGCCAAGCATCTCCAACGAGCCCTCGTCGACTATCGTGATTGTGCCTTCGCAGTCCACAACATTGATCGCCTCGTCTCCCGCAACACTCACTTTGGGAATTCAAACCACGGCTCAAACAACCTCGAGCACAAGTGCGACCACCACTTCATGCAATGGAATTGTCCAAGCCAGCGTGAATGCTCTAGGTAAGCATAATCTCACATCCCCAACAATGACAACACCCGCGATGAGGATGATTGGACAACCCATCGATCAATTGGTCTCTCGGACGTGTGGCGAGAGGCTATGCTGGCCCGAAGGCCTCTGCTGCCCTTCATGCCCTTCATGCCAGTGATCTCGTCGGGACTACCCCACCGGGAGTGGCCTTTGAGTCGGATTTTGTCCTCATCCGCGGGCTCTGCTGAAAGATGAAAGCTTGTACTGACTGTGATTCTGTAGGCCAGACTGTTAGTGCCTGTGTTTCCGCTTCCGCCGCCGTGGGCGTATCTGGACTCACTACAGTCACCCTCCTTCCAGGGACCACCACGATCGCGGTCTCTACGAGCGTCACAGTGCCAACCACAATCTCCTCCACATTGGTCTCTTCTGTCCCGGTCTCATCCTCAGTGGCTGTACCAACCACCCTGGTCAGCACGATTACGACGTTGACCGTGCAGACCAGCATCATCGCCGTCCCGACCACCATAGTTTCAACGTTGACCTCCGTTGTCTCATCGCCGGTTTCGGTAGCAGTCCCAACAACCATCAACCAGACCCCGACCATTCTCTCGATTTCGGCATCGGTAGCCGTATCAACTTCAACCAGTATCAGCACGTCTGTGGCCACAGCTATAGTACCGACGGTGGTGTCTAGTGTGGTGACGCTTGTCTCATCAGCAACGTCCACAATCAAGGTATCGACGACGTCGGCAACCCCTACTACGCTTATCACTCTAGTCACTACGGCTGCTGTTGTTCCAACGACGACACACGTATCAACTACAGTTACAAGCACTACAACCAAGATCCTTGGGATCGTTTGAGTAGATACGAGAGATGTGAACAGGCGCGTTGAGGAGCAATTTGGATTATATTTAATGTGACGAGTAGACGAACGATGAGAGCATTTCACGACTCCATATGTACATACAAATTAGATGGCATTTATTGCAGCATACTCTTATTCACCGTTACTTCGCACATCCAGAGCTTTGATATGAGACGCTGAGTCCAGCAAGACGATGCGCACAAGCCGGTACACTCTCTTGTAGCCACTCACCACTGGATTGCGATGAGATTGCGCTGCCTGCCGCACGGGCTCCTTCGACGACGACCTTGCCCTAGAGAGTGATAGTGAATGGGCAGGTACGAGAGCAACGTACTTTGCTCCTAGTTGGCGTGAACTACCTGCTAGCGACAAGATGCACGCAGACAGCCTATGCTATGAGATGCCTCCATACTAGTAAATCCGCTCTCGAGTAGTTGTATCGATATAAAAGAGCTAGTACGTTAAGCATTAGCACGGCAACAAACGGGAGAGCATAGCACTCTGATATGTAATTCACCCTCTTTAACGCCTTAACGCCCGAGGCTCTAGCTCACGCAAGCAGGGGAATGTTGCAGACGTTGAAAGTAGACCTTGCAAATCCCAGAGTGAAAAATCGCTCTCGAGCAGTCGCATTAATACTAAAAGGCTGGCACAGTGATTACTAGCACGGTAAGAGGTAATGAGAGAAGAGAAGACGAACTTTCATTGTGATAATGGCCTTTCCTAAAAGATTAACGGCCGAGCGCATAGGCTTACGCAAGCGGTTCTATAGTAATGATAGCCTCTAGCCCAAGGAAAGAAGGGTGCCTCAACAGAGTACTTGGACCGACCGCGACGCTTCTGTTGAGCGCCATCGACCTTGGCAAGAAGAAGTGTGTTGAGAGCCATCTCATCTGCAAGCATCTCGCGACTCTTCTTCTTTGTCGGTACAGAGTCCTCAGACTTTTTTGTTGACGTGGAGTCTTCAGGCTCAGGCTCAGGCTCAGGCTCCTTCTTGGCCAGCTCTTTGGCCAGTTGGTTGATTGTGAGGGCCTTGGCGTACGCTCGAACAGGCTTCATATTGGGGAAGCGGAAGGTAATTGCGTCCAACAGGGTATCGCAGACAGCGTTACGCTCGCTGGTGATCAGGGCGTAGTCACCACCTGCCAGGGCGGCCTGAACCATTGCCATGATAAGCAAAGTCTTGCCGGCACCGCCACAGCCAGTGATGATCTGCATCTTCCCGGTGAGCGAAGATTTGCCATCGACGACCTTCTGCTGAGATGGGTTCCACTTGAAGCCTGAAATCGTGGGTAACGGGTTGCGAAAAACGGCCAAAGCGTTGTTGCGATTGTCCTCGGTCATCAAGGCGAACGGATTGCTCGTCTCGTGCTTCTTACCATCGAATAACAGGAGTGGGAGGAGACGACCACCGACTGGAGACGTGGGATCGGGATCGTAGGCCTTGTTGATGGCGTTGATGTGGCTCTTGTACACAGTGTCGCTGACTTCGACCGCGAGCTCACAGGCGCAGTGGCTGCCAGTCTTCATGCCATGCTTGTCGTAGAAGCTCGCAGAACCAAACAAATTCGCAGCGTCGCGGCCCACGATCATGAGGACGGTATCGGCGTAAGAGAGACCGTAATCATTGTCGATGGTGACACCGGTTGCCCGGACGGGGTCTGCTGCCTCGCTGGTGAAGACCTTCAAAGCCAACTTGGAGTTGGGAGGAAGAGCAAACTTCTCCTCCTCAGCGAAACCGAGACGGGGAGGCAGCGCGAACTTGATTGGCGCGATGATGTGGTTATCGATCTTCAAGAAACTGACGATGTGACGACTCTGTGCGACGCTGTTCATCGTGCGCAGTTGCTCATTGGAAACGTTCGTGACGCCGACTCCCAGAGCAATCTTGGCATGATCCGGATCGATGAAACGATGAAAGACTGGTTGTGCCACCATCGGAAAATGAGGTTTAGCAGTAACGACATTGTACCGAGTCTTCATCGAATGCGCGACCAAGTTGACGTCGCCCTTCTTGCCTCTGTAGGCCCAAAGGAGGTCCTGCTTGAGAGGATAATTATCGGCAGGGTTGGCGAAGACGTTGGCCAAAAGATGCGGGAGGAAAAGGAACATCGGGAGAGCCCATCACCTTGGTGATCTGCGCGGCCTCGTGGTGATTGATGTCCTTGAGGAACGGAACCATGCGAAGCTTGACTTCCATCGGCTCCTCCTTGTAGCTGCAGAAATGACGGAGGAGAAGTTGCAGTACCTTCTCCTCTGCGTTCGGATCGGTGCCTGGTGGAAAGTCGAACTTGAAGGCCTCAGCACCCTGCGACACGAATGTAATGTCGACAGATTCGTCATCGTTGATGACAGACGCGAAGGAACCGGGCATGATACCGTGGTAGCCGGGTTGGCCATTGTGACCGCGGAGCTTGCTGAAGTAGAAGGTGATGTGACCAGTGTGCCAAACAGGGTTGCCAGTCTCAGAGAACTTGTAAAACCGAAACTTCAACTGAAGGCCGGGTATAGATCCAATACTCTCGAAGACGATGAAAAGGTCAGGCCTGCCGAACTTGGAGAGCTCCTTCTGAGGGTCTTCGCGTGGAGGCCAGTACTTGCCGAAGTGCTGGACGAAGATGAAGCCGATACACTGGCCTTGAAGACGGACGGCAGCCCACGGAGTGGGCTTCTTGGGGGCATGAATGAGCTTAACAAGCTTCGTCTCGCGGTGCATCTTGGATGTGGGAGAGTCAAAAGAGGCACTACCGAGAGCAGCTGTGGCGCAAATCTCCTCGACAGAAGGAATCATGGACGTCTGGATGGGCTTCGGTATCGCGACGCCAAGCACTTTGACAGCTGTCTGCAGTGCCTTCTCGACACCGACAACGGTCGCCTTGGTTTGTTCATCAAGAGTTCCAAGTGACATGAGCTGCTGACCCAGTTCGTCAACCTCCTCGTTGTCCTTCTTGGCGGTGATTCCATCCTGCTTGGCTTCATCCTGCTTGACTTCATCCTGTTTGACTTCATCTTGCTTGGCTTCAGCCTGCTTGACTTCATCCTGCTTCTTGCCAGAGGGAGAAGAGTCTTTCTTGGAGGTGATGGAGTACTGGGCTGCATTCTGCTTCTTTCTGGGGGGGAGAGAGCCCTTTGCGGAGGTGGTAGAGTGGGGCTTAGCGCGGAGGGTACCTTAGTGTGAGGAACAGGGTTCTCATCGTCGGATCTGCTGTCATCAAAGAATCCCGGAAAGCCGGCGTTGGCGTGACGGCTGAGGTCGTTGTACTCGCCGCTGCCCTCCTCCATGCGGCCGAGCTCGTCGTTGGGATCGTCCATGATGGCGGGTGACGGTTTCTGACGGGTTGTCAGCAGGTGCACACGAAAATGGGGCGGAGTGAGGGGCGGAGGTTACAAACGGTGGAGAAAAGAAGTGCGTGTTGTTCACTGAAATTGGAATGCAAAGCACACGGTGCGCGAGATGCCCTTGATGATGAAGGAAAGGTCTTGTTCACAATGAGGTGATGAAGAAGGAAGTGGTCGATGGTGGTTGTTTGAAGTGACGGGTGGCCGCGTGGTCACACACACCAGGGAAAGGAGACGTGCGGTAGTCAGAAACGCCAAATGGAGAGACTGCAGTGCACGGGATGGTGATAAGGGAAGGGAGGCTTCTTTCACGATGAGGTGAAGAAGGAAGTGGTCCGTGGTGGTTGTTTGAATGGCGGTGGTGTTCACGTGTCAAAAATATTTCTAGGATGGGCGGAGGGGACGTAAGGTATTTAAGCTGTGCGAGCCGCGGTGCGCCCGCGCGTATTGCCAGTAAATCAGCTCACGGGCGGAGCAGAGTCCACGGAGGTGAAAGAACAGTGCAATGATTCCAAGAACCTGAGGGAGGACTCCACGTTGGCTGTGAATCTGGCCAAGGCTTCTCACATCAAGCAACGTAGCATTAAGGCTACGCAGGCATCAGAGACGGCTGTGGCTGCGCAGGAAGCTGAGAAGAAAGAAATCATTCCGCCCCATCGCCGAGTCGGTGTAAAGGCTGGAGTGGCCACTCATCCTGCTACCGGCAGATGATGCCACAGCTCTCGACAACCTGACTGCTGGAGAACGTATGGACGCTGTCATGGACGTAGGAACTGGAGAGTACTACGACGACGCGAGGTGGATGTGGCAGTGTGTCGCTGGCTCGTTGGGCGTTGCGATGGATAGGGCGGACCTAGCGACAGGAATGGAAGGCTAGATTCAGGCCGGAAGAATATCAGGAGAGTAGCTTGACGATAACCTCTCCCAGAGTGGGGAGTGAGTGAGAATGCAGGACCGGGTTTTGTAGGAGTGAGGTGTCGGTGTCGTCTGGAAGCTTTTCAAGGGCCGAGCCACTTTTGGGTGAGAGCCAATCATGTACAGTACAAGGTAAAGCCTTCGGTCTTGGCAAACCCTCAAGATCAATGGATGTTGTACGATACCACGCATCTCACCAAATCTTTATGCCTTGACTTGATTCTGGGTCCGTATGAGAGGTGTGATTGCAGGCTTCAATTTGTGTGTATTCAATACTTGGCGTACCAACCCCGTGCAGCAATAAGGGCCTCAATTCGTCGTGGCATACCATTGTACGAAAGCGTCTCTACGCATCGCATTCTACTCCGATACCCAGAGAATCACAGCTTTGCAGGGTATGCAGCCAATATAGTGGGGAGGGATAGGCGAAGGTCCCATGTCCGTTCCTAGGAGGATTCTAACTCCGATACGTCGAGAAGCTGCACAGCGTCTCCACACATCGGAGGTTACTCCTCTGTATGGGCCGCTGTTTCTTTGCGATAGGATTGGCTGCAATCAAGCTTTGGCAAGGACTCTCCGGGAGCCGCAGTCTTCAGATGCGTCTTGACGTGAGCATATCATATATCAATTCGGTGGTGAATTGTTGTCGATTCATGATGAGAGCGTCAGTCCACATATTCTACATCACTTGAGTCGCCTCTGTTGAGTAAAAACAGCAATAGTCAAGCATAGCAATGCACACACAATCGACATCACTGCCACAAAACTTAGCATCCTCTGTTCAAACGTTGTTCCACAAGGTGATTCGACCTACAGTTGACCTGATGAAAGCTGTACACGAATGCCGGCACGATAAGCGCTCGTATTCGATCGCTTGCGTTCTGCGTGTAGGTGATACTAGCCATCGCATGCTCCATAATCTACAAACGCAAGAGTCAGCATAACCTCTCCTATTCACTACTCACCGACATACCTTGTATTTGTCTTCTACACCTTCAAGGGCTCGTTCCAATCCCGCCCTGAGTGATGTCTGATAGACGGCAGAGCCAGTACTAGAGCCTGCTATCGCCCCTATGTTGAAAAAGAGATACATTCCAGAGCTAGCAATCGCTATATCATCTTCCGTGACACCGGCTGCCAGTCCTACGAAACATGAGCTTGAGATCAGTCCGGCAGCATAGCCGCCAGGAAATATCGCTAGTGACTCTAGAATGGTGGTATGTCCTTGCCAGGTGAAGTAGCAAAGACTCATGGCGAGTAGGGCGAAAAGAGACGCTAGCACGGTGGGTACTTTGTATAGCCCTGTTCGTTTGATCCAATAGCCAGCTGTTAATCCTCCAGCCATATTGCCCAGAAAAGCAGGAATTAGATATGCACCGGCCGCGGCTGGAGAGGATTTGTTTGTGGCTTGGAAGTATAACGGAACAGTCAGAGTCAACGCGAATTGGTTCATAATCTGAAGGAAACATATGGCGTAGTTGGTGACGACGGCATAGTTGGCCCATAACCGGAGGGGAAAGATCGGCTCTGCGACGAATTTCGCCGAGGCGATGAAGGCCAGAAGTGTGATGGCCAGAACAATACCCATGGCCAGTATGACTGGGGAGTTCCAAGGAAGCTTTTGGCCACCAGTGTCCAGGATGAAGCAGCCGGAGAATATGAAAGCACATAAAAAGAAAGCACCTAGGTTAAATGTTAGCGATACTGATTGGTATGAGATCGCCAAAGCTGTCGATGTGAGATTTCTCCAGCCACGAATTCCTTCCTAGAGGAAGTGATAGGTATGACAAGGCCGACTGTTCTCGTCTTGGAGGCTGGTAGAGGCTCTCGCAGTAGCATGTTCGATTGTGGAGTGAGATGCCCACACAATCAAATCTTCGCGATGAAAATCTTTCATGTCGACAGCTTTGGAATCGCCCTGGTTCTCACCTAAGAAGTCGATGCGTTTCAGCTTCTGCCATCGAGTCTGGCTTGTCTTGTGTTTTGAAGGAACATCCAATCGCCATTGGACTAGAATAAGAGTCAAGATTGTGGGAGGGAGTTGAATTAGAAACGCCCTGGAAGATAGAGTGAGCATGGAATGAATAGAAAAGTGTTCGTGGGTTCTTACCATCGCCAACCAAGAGCCGATGTCAAGGCACCTCCTATCACTCCACCGCAGCTCCTCCCTGTTGTCGCCATGATATTCACGTAACTTCTCAAGGTAGCAATCTCATGAAGTGGCACCAAGTCCGTAATGATAATGGAAACCATGCTCGACATACCCGCCGAACCAGCGCCCTGTACAGCCCGTGCCGCAATGATCTGGCCCATAGATGTCCCTAACCCAGTACCAGCGGTCCCAAGGGCAAAAAGCATGTATGCAGCTTGAAGACAAGCTTTCCGGCCGTAGATGTCGCTCAACTTGCCATACAGAGGTTGAGCAACACACTGCGCTAGAATAAACGAGGAGACCAGCCAGCCTCCTGACCCTAGATCTCCAAAATCTGAGGATATCAAGCCGTACGTAGCCAGAATGATGCTACTGTCTGTGTTTGCGACGAAGACTCCAATAAGGAGAACAGATATTGCTGCCCATGTCCCTGTCGATACTTCGGACTGCGCAACCTTGGCCAGCTCGAGATCTTCATCGCTTGTTGGAAGTTGCGGATTCTCTGGCAACCCTCGGGCTGAACTTTGTCTCTAATGTAGAACAATCTCAGTTGGCATCCAAGTTGTTTCTGGTGATTAATAACGTACGCTTATAGTCCTGTACAATAATCCTTCGCCTTCGCCGTCGTCTTTGCGAAGCAAAGGCGTGACTTCGTTCTGCGATTCTTGATTTTCCCGCCGCCTCACACAGTCATCTTCACTCACAGCCATTTTGTTATGCAAACCAGGAAGTTGATGGAAGGAAACTCCACTGGCGCGGAGCCTATCTCTGCGTTACGAAGTGGGTACACAGTTGAGCGACTCAACTCAACGTGCTAGCTTAGCTAGAAAAAAGCCGCCGCCAATTTTGAAAGGCGATAGCATGCGGTGCGACTCGTTAAAGAGACCGTAGTGTGATGTTGTTGGGTTGCACGCAGCGTGGCACAGCGCAGACACATGGTGTAAGCGTGGAGTCAGATGAGGTGATGTCGATCTCCCGAAACACAAACGGGTGAAACTCGGAAGGATCAGGATTAGTGAAATGTGCCAAGAGCTTGAAGACAGTAGTGAATGAGTTTGAGATGTGTATTACCTCTGCTCCGGAGTGGTCGATTCACCAGTGTTCCCTACCCAGGATCTGCCCAGGACTTGCTGAGCCACCCCAGCATTCCCCACAGGCCAATCATCCTCTTTCCAGACGTTCACAGCCTGCGGTCCTTCCTCTTCAACAATGTGACCCAGTACACACGAGTCGAATGCTACCTTCGGCTGCTGCGCGTAGAAAACATCAAGGTTACCGTTCAGCGAGTCTCGTAAGCTCTGCACAGTGCCATCCGGGTGTAACACGCTCCAGGGTTTCCGACATGTTTCACCCTTGCAGGACTTTAGCACCATAAGCAGAGCGTCTAGTCTGGTGACGATATGCTGGAAAGAGCGATCGGCGAGAGTGTAGTGTTCCGCAAGGAATTCGTAACCAGTATCGAGCAAGTTTTGCATTTGGAAGGGATCGCGCTGTACATTATCATCAATAGGATTCAATCACAAAGACTGTAGGACTCACATGAAGATCATAGTATTCCCTCTCTCCAGTACACCAGACAGTGTAGAGCAGACTGTACCCCTGTCCAACCACACGTAGGGCTTTATATGTGTTGTTCAGCGGTTGAGGTCCTTTAAAAGTACGAGTTAGCACAAGTATCTTCGTCGAAATCACTGCATTATACCCACCAAGCCCGCCAGCATATTTCCCCTCGAAGAGCGGCCGTCCCCAGAATTCTACGTTCACATGCTCTCCCTGGCCTTCCTCTCCAGGAAACAACGGCAAAGCCGAACCGTCCAGTTCGTGCATATCACCATCACTTCCAGCAAGCTTCAAGAGAGTAGCCGCAAGATCAGTATGAGATGTGACCGCACCAGCAATGGCACTGGCTTCGATCCCTGGTCCTCTGACCGCGAGCGGAATATGAATATCCGTTTCAAAAGGACACTCCTTTCCGGGCTGCATGCGATGCTGCCCGATGTGGAATCCATTATCGGTAGTGTAGAATATATAAGTGTTGTCCAGTAATCCTTGTGCCTCGAGACGATGGACGAGCTCCTCGACCATTTCGTCCACAGCCTGTAGGGAACGCAGTCTTGCGCGCTGAAACTCATCAAAATAGTCTACGACAGTCTCATTGAGTTCCGGCAGGCCCTTTATCCAGCTCACGCCAGAGATGTGAGTAGGGTTGAAGTCCGCGGTTCTCGGAATCTTGTAGTCTTTGAACAAATGTTCGTGTCGTTTTGCATATTGCGGAAGGTCGAAAGTAGGCAAGCCGTCCTCGATTCGGACGTTACTGTGCGGTGCAATAGGTGCTACTGCAAGAAAGAAAGGCCTGTCGTGCTGAGTCGCCTGATCTAGAAATTCATATGCCTTGCTGGCTGTGACGTCCGGAGAATACTGTCCATCGTAGCTCACGGGTACCGCACCATCCCTTGTCATCTTGGATCCATAGTACTCATAGGTGTAGGGATCGAGCAAGAAGTCCGAGCCATTGAATCCATTAACCGGCGGAGAGTTGTAGTTGTCGACTGTGTGCGCATTAAAAAGCTTTCCAGTATAGTAAGTATTATATCCAAGCCGCTGCAACCATACGGGAAGCCAGTTCTCGTTCAAACCTTCCTCGACAAATTTCGGGTACCCGCCATAAGGAGGTCTAAGGTCGGTGACATTGGTGTTGTGGGCTGCTCGGCCAGTCCAGATGTTTACGCGGGAAGGACAGCATATTGAGACTGTGCAGTAGTGGTTTTCGAATGTGGTTCCCTTGTCCATAATGTGCTTTTGAAGTAGAGGCATGTAGTCCAGAGATTGCATATGTACATCTTGATCATCGGTGATGATGAAGACGATGTTGGGTTGTTTTCTTCTTGCTTCGGCTGATGTGAGTGTGAGCAGGCTTGCCGTCAGAGCGGCCAGCTTTGCACCTCGCCAGACCATGGTCGCCAGTCCTCAATTACTCTGATCCCGCAGAGACTGAACGAAAGTGTGCATTGGAATGCGCTGCGGAATACCGAAAGGAAGTCGGGGAAGATCAGGTCCCGCACGCAATACATCCATGTTTCCACGGCGGTAGAAAGCGGGATCACCTTGTTTTGACTACCAATCCGGTTCTTCATGGACGCGAGCTAGGACACGGGTCTTGCAAACTGCACAAGGGCGAAACAGAAGAGGAAAAAACGGAGGCGAAGCAAAAAACCCGTGATTCGTACCCGCAAGCTCGGTTTGTTGATGCCTTGGCGTAGTTCTATTTCTGATAATGTATTGTTATTTACGTTGCGTACATTTCGTTATGGCCGACCCTTCTAGCAGAGTCAGACGTCCACAGCTCTCTTTCTCTCTCTTTCTTCTACAACGTCTCGACACATTACAGTGATATACGACGTCCGAAGGCCCGCAGTCTAGCAGGCTATGTAGCCCAGCCGATTAGAGAAGCACTCGCAGATGCCACAGCTTCGCTTCTAGGGAATTTTGCGGTGCGTTCAGTAGCCCCGCGTGGCAATGCACCTGGAATGATGACAGAGCCACGAAGGACGACATAGCCCCTCATGTGCACGGCAAGCATCGCATTCGCCACACCAAGGGATATTCCACTGCTTGATCAGGTCTCGCGCCCAACGGAAATCAAGACTGAGCTGAAGATCGCGTTGTTGCGGCGGAAGTCCCAGGTCGAGGAGAGCCTGGAGTCTTGACTTCCGCAGGGCAGCAAACCACCAGTGAGAAGCAGACAACACGTGCCAATTGCATGGATTTTCAACCGAGATCTTGCACACAGCGTCCCAGAACTTCTCCCACTTCTCCTCGTCCAGCCTCGGTTCTGACTTGAAGTAACGCCTCTCGTTAGATGGTTTTGGGTCATGGAAGTGGAGGTCCACCTTGGTCGACTTGCGCTGAGCTGGGAGAGCGGTGATGAGGTTTTGAAATTGCGTGGTGACTTGCTCGAAGTGGAAGGGTAGGCGTATCGACAGGCCGATTCGCACGTGTTGGACTTGTTTCAAGAACGTGCAGCTCTGGATCGTTCCAATATAGTCCGTGTGAGGGTCTTCAGGTTCATAGGAATGCCGCCCTCGTTTCCATCCCAGAAAGTCTGGTGGCTCGGGGAGGGATGTTAGCCATTTGCCTTGATCGTTCTCCGGGTACATCCAGCACGGAGATGGAAATAAACCCGGGATCCTTCTGCTTGTCCTGGTTCCATCAAACTTGGTTGGTACAATCTCAGATATACTCGAGGCACGGCCCTTCCGGATACGATGATTCCATTTGTCGCTGGAACAAATTATGAAGAAAGTCATGTCATATAGGTAGTCTCTACCATCCTCGTAGATCCTCTTGCAAGTCTGCAAAAATTGGACTTGTGGTCGAAAATCTGGATAATAGCTCTCATTGAGCCATGACCTATAGACGAGCACATCGGAACCTTCGATCCAGAAACGTACACATCTCTTGAAACGTGGTGGTGGGCGGAGGAATCGGTTGATTGGCGGTGACGCAGGCCGTGGTGGGAAGAAGAGGTGATCATATATCTGCTGCCGAATCTCGAGCGGTAGGCGAAAGAACGAAAGAGGTTCGTTGTCCATTGTTGTTGGTGACGATAGAGAAGTGTTAAATTCGAGGACTATCGTCCTTTTTAAGAATGGCATGGAGGTAAATTCGGTTGGAGTCATATCGAACTTTTAGTCATATGCGTCATGCCTGAGGTATATGCTACCTCCAGAGGCAAGACCCTAGAGATCAGCAAAGTAGCACAGTACCTACAAGCGTCGTACGGAGAAACTCGAGCAGATAAGACTGTCTTGAAGATTGAACAGCTTGATAGCACAATACATACCTACTCCCTTAATCGCCTCATGGCTTTGGCTAGAAACTCCCGCCAATCCCTTGTTACACCAAACGCCGCTTGCTATGCACACATTGGGCTGCGAAGCCTCCGCTGATCGTATTGACTCGTTTGATAATCATCGCCCGTCCTCTAGCTCCACCAAGTGTCTCTTGAACCTCTCGGCCTTGCCCTTCAGTAGCCTCACGGAATCCAAGAACAGCTCCTCACTTTCAAACTGACCCGAACTCTCAATGCTGAAAATGAAGTGATCCCTGATCCTACCCAGTGAAACCTTGTTCTTGAACTCATCATGCCGTAAGCACTCTCTGCTCACAGTATCCTTGTATGGGTCCAAAACGACAGCCTTCTTCTCTCCTGACGCAGCGTCATCTTCCAACCCAATGACTCCTCTTGGGAAACATCTCTTGAAAAACTCCGCGTCCTTGCCGATAATGGGTTCCTTGATCTTGATATCTGGCAGAAGTCGGTAGGAGGCGGTGGCCACAGGTGAGAACTTGGCATGGTCGGCGCCAATGCCCTTGATGCAGTGTATCCGCAGGTGGATCTTCTGCCCAGGACGCAGCTTCGCAATCAAGATATCCGGATTGACAGGCCGTATTGCGTTTTCTCCAGCAAACAGACGTGGTTGATGATCGCCTTGTGGCTCAAATACCAGCTGACGTGCATAGACACTGCTGTTCACGTATTTTTCTTTTGGATCCGTGCTGCCATCCTTTGCGAGCTGCTTTCCGTCTCTACCATCCTCAGCCATTGTAGCCCAACGGCACTCCACGTCCAGAGTCATGACCACAGTATTGACATCATTCGGCACACTGGCCGATTTGTCGGTATGCTCGTCTTCCTGCTCCACCTCCCATGCCGCTAGCGCTGCATAGTCGTCTTTTGGCGGTGGCTTGCGGTACCAGCGCATCCAGCGCAGGCCTTCGTGTCCGCCAGTCAGGGGAATCAGGCCGAGGCGGTGTGCGAGAACTTCGTCCTGGATGATACTGGTGTTGTCGAACATGAAGACATCTTCAATCGCGAGTGTCGGGAGTTCGGCGAGGAGGATGCGGCGGAAGGCGTTGGCGATACTGGCGTCGAGACCAATGAGCGAGAAGGTAGCGTGAAGGGGTTTGTGTTCAATGAAGTCGACTTTGAGATTTTGCTTGAAGCGGGCCAAATTCCAGGAATCGTCTTGATGAGGACCCCAGTGACCGGGAATGTCTGTAGAAGCGGTGTCGAGCACAGTCTCGGCATTTACTTGCACTCTCCGTCGCGCTTCGAGCTGCTCGTCGGTCAAAGGCGCCCAGGACGGCATGTTGGCGGTGTGGAGGAAGGTTGTCGCATGTGCAAGCGCATCTCTGAAGGTCGAGCGTATAACTTTTTGAGTAGGGTCTCGATCGGGTTAGCGGGGCTTTGCTGATCCGAGATAACCGAGACGATAAGGGCACATCGCTTCACTTTCTTAGCAGGAAGCAAGGTATCTGCGATTTGCTTCAAGGGCGAGAGTGGTTCGAAATGCAGACATACAGCTCGGAAATCCCGGCGTCTTGGAGTATGGGGTGATGTCCAGACTTGAAAGGGATGGTCTCGCCATGGCAGAGCAAACCATCGTACGAGTAAAGGGTTAATAGGCAATGCGTCGTAGACTTTGGGTAATTAATGGACCAAGTAGTTCCGACACTTCATTCATGTAGCTTTATTATGAAGTAAGTCCTCTCTCGGTCGCGTTTGTTAATTGTGAGAAGGATGTCCACGAATAGACAGCCTCGAGCTGAGAAAATCTTCGAGATGAAGGCATATATGCTTGGATCTCATGGGTTCCTCGTCCAACAAACCAATCGTCTCCATTTACACGATGGATACACAGCTGCTCTGGCTCTCTGTCGTCGGATGAGTGTGTAGAAGTCGTCAGGGGGAATTATTCCGGGGCTTTAAGTCGATCTATTCGCCATTTGAACAAGTGAATCATGCTGGTAGAACTCTCAGCTGAGCATGGTTAAGGGAATCGTTTGTCGACACTGATGCCAGACCTTCTGTTCTGATATGTCGAAGTATTGCCAGCTGCAGAACTTACTGAGGAGGTGAAGTTCGAATTTAAGCTTCAGGCACGATTCCCAAAACGATCCTAGCTCGAAAGACATCAAGTCATCATTATTGCCGCCATTGGACTACACCTGCCTCCAGCAACAGGTCGATTCAAGGTCACCACCGCGCCTCTGCTCCTAATTTACTCCGCCCGCCATGGCGTCGACCTCACGACTCCTCTCGCGACGGATTCCCATTCTCGCTGTCCGCCCTGCGCCCTCTCCCTCTGCCCGGTTGCCCCTCCGCGCTCTCTCCACGACCACACGCCGCGCCGCCACTCCCTCCAACACCGTCCGACCGCCCGGCTCTGTAATTGAGCCTCACCAAGGCACCCGTCTCATTCCTGTCGACGCGAGCTTCGGCCACCCAGTCGACCCGAACTCCTCGACAAATTTCAATGTACCAGACGAGAGCGCAGACACGCCCGAGCAGCGCAAAATTCGCCACTACACAGTCAACTTCGGGCCTCAACATCCCGCTGCACACGGTGTGCTACGGCTGATTCTTGAGCTCAACGGAGAAGAGATTGTCCGCGCGGACCCGCACGTGGGACTTCTCCATCGTGGCACAGAGAAGCTGATCGAATACAAGACATATCTGCAAGCGTTGCCATACTTTGATCGACTTGACTATGTCAGCATGATGACGAACGAGCAGTGCTTTTCGCTCGCTGTGGAGAAGCTTCTGAACATTGAGATTCCGGAGCGTGCAAAGTGGATTAGAACACTTTTTGGAGAGATCACTCGTATTCTGAACCACTTGATGAGTGTGCTCTCCCACGCCATGGATGTCGGTGCTTTGACTCCCTTCTTGTGGGGTTTCGAGGAGCGTGAGAAGTTGATGGTAAGGAGTATGCACAGTGGCAAATGAGGCTTGGTTCTAATCATGTTATAGGAGTTCTACGAGCGTGTCTCTGGTGCCCGTCTGCACGCTGCCTATGTCAGACCCGGTGGTGTTTCCCAGGACATTCCCGTCGGTCTTCTCGACGACATCTACCAGTGGGCTACCCAATTCGGCGACCGCATCGATGAGACGGAAGAAATGCTCACAGACAACCGAATCTGGATTGGCCGCACCAAAGGTGTTGGGGTCGTCCCTGCTTCGGAAGCGCTGAACATGTCCTTCTCTGGAGTTATGCTTCGAGGATCTGGAATCCCATGGGATATCCGCAAGTCACAGCCTTATGATGCTTACGACCAGGTCGAGTTCGACGTCCCTGTTGGTGTGAACGGCGACTGCTACGACCGTTACCTCTGCCGTATGGAGGAATTCCGACAGTCATTGAGAATCATATTCCAATGTTTGAACAAGATGCCTCCGGGACCTGTCAAGGTGGAAGACTACAAGATCTCGCCACCTCCAAGGGCCGCAATGAAGGAGAACATGGAGGCGCTCATTCACCACTTCTTGCTTTTCAGCAAGGGATACACCGTTCCTCCTGGTGAAACTTACTCGGCAATTGAGGCACCAAAGGGAGAGATGGGGGTGTTTGTAGTCAGTGACGGCAGTGAAAGGCCGTACAGGTGTAAGATTCGGGCACCTGGGTTCGCCCACTTGGGATGTTTTGACCAGGTCAGCAGAGGGCATTTGCTGGCAGATGCGGTGGCTATTATCGGAACCATGGACTTGGTGTTTGGAGAGGTCGATCGGTAGTGTATGTGAAGCGTTTGGGGTAAGGTGGTAGAGCAAGATGTGTGTATATATGCTGCACTCGAGAGACGGCGTTCCTCAGGCGCAGTGCGAGCGTTGTATCAAGGTTGCTCATAACAACAGGAAGCTGAAATGTCATCTGTGTTAAAATGCAGCCCTTTTCGAGAGATGCCCTTGCGATTAAACAACAACAAAGTGACGTTGAATGGAGGAGTTGTGCCTTCCCTATCTGCTCTTCCCATCATCGACAGGATGCAAGCGCGCATGAGTCTATCTAAACGTCATGTCAACAACATATTGCACAGGCTACTTCGAAGAATCGCGCGTCTGGGTTTGTGTGGCAACACGTCTCTTGGGCAAAGAAGGCACGGCAAACCTGCACCACAGTCTGACATCGACTTTCTTCATTCATGCAAGCCAAACAGCCACTTTTCGCGTCTGGCATAGGCGAAGACGAACAGCGCCACACTCGTATTCTGCCAACTCGACTTGCATCTTCCCACAGTCAACAGGCATATATCTTGCGCACATCATATTTGAAGATCCCACGAGCACCTGCTCCAACAGTAATACCATCACAGAGCATTCGTCGCCAGGCAATGAAGCTCCCCAAAGATATCAGGACTGGCCGTTGAAGGTATCAAATACCTGTTGAGTCCAGATACACTCGATCTGGGAGAGCAGTCACTTTCTTGGCAGGAAGATTGACCATTACCAGATGTGAGGGAATAAGTAACAGGGGAGAAGACTGCGCGAGGCTTGGTGATTGTGCAGGGAGTATCTGCCGAGGCTGGTAGACCACTGGTCTGCGGTTCGTCTCATGTTCTTAGTTAATGGCTGCATACGATCTCTTCGAATGAACAAGTGAGAGTGTTACATTTTTGGAGTTGTCTTTCCTCTCGAGAGATAGACCAACCGGTACTAGCGTAGAAGTCCTCTTGTTGAAAGCATGTGCCTGCCAACAGATTGACACTACGTGCAGTCCTTGGAATGCTACGATTTCGATGCAAGAGGCAGGACGACGAGGACTTCAGACGGGCTAGAGAGCTGTGGCCCATTCAGTCTTTCACCCAAGACGAGTCATCGTTTATTTCTTCGTCATGTACTTAGGGTTTCCCAAACGATACTGAAACCACGCACCGGTTCCAAATTTCCACGGATTCCCAGCAGAATTGGTCGATTGCGATCGACTTAGCTCGCGTTTGACCGCTGGCTTTGGTGGCACTTTTGGCTGGTAGTCGCCGGTGCTCGCTGATCGCGAGAAAGTGCGTTTCGCTGGCCGCGGTGTACCGGAAGGTCGAGGCAGTGTGGGTGTGTACCTAGCTGGAGGCAGTCCTGCAGCAACCTTTCCTTTCTCCCTTGGGTCAATTGGTCAGCAACATCAATGGAGGGGCGAAATAGCGGGTCGCTCACTCATTGCACACTTCTTCGCACTTCGTCAGGAGGGCCTGTGTACTTGTCAGCTGCCGATGCGTGGGGAGAATAACAGAATACATGCCTGGTAGTTGTGATTCCGCATTGAGCCAAATACTTTGCTTCGCTCCAGGTTCTCGGCCTTCACTCGTGGACTCATGATACCAAAGGCGATTCGTGCCAAAAATCTTGGATCATCCCGAGCTTTGACGTATCCGAGCACTTTCAAGAAAGCTTCCGGGTCAAATGGTACGTCAGGCGCGGCGCGCCTTATCACCGCCATGTTGGCCACGCACCATGTGCAATGCCCACAGGTTTGATCGTGCGTAGGAACAACGTCGCCGAAATGAGCCGTCAGCGCTTGCGCAAAGCATACGGAGCCTGTGACAAGATTGATCACTTGTTGCATTCTGGTTAGTCCCTGCTGTTCCCGCTTCTCCAGATCCTTGTACAGCTCGCCAGCCAGGATGTTCGTTTTTGTCACAGTGGGAGGCCAGTCTTTTCCGACCAAGAATACATTGACCACCCCGCTTGGCTTGAGATCAATCAGTCTGTCATCGTGCCACTCATGGAGCGTTTCCAGAATTTCAGCTCGCGGCACGCCACTGTCGCGTTCTGCAACATCCATATCAAGTTCGGTCCAACCGTCTACAGTTTTCGCCGAGCTGCGAATCGCGACAGCAGCTTGTGTCTCGGCACGCTTCGTATAACGGGACTGCTTCCATCGAGACTTGGTGTACTTTGGTGTAGTAGCGCGCCAAATGCCGAATCGCAACTCGAGTCGAGCGTATATATTACCGAGAGTAGTGCTCGTGATGTCAAACTCGCGACACAGAGAGTCAGAAATTGCCTCTATCGTCCGTTGAGGACCCCGAGCTACTTCGAGAGAGAAGATTTTCAGCAACAACCCAAGGACAGAAGTCTGGCTCGGCATTTCACCATGTATCATGGTTTCTCGCAGCTGAATGTCCTCGCCGCATAGAAACAACACGCACATGGAATCGAGACCATCGCGTCCGGCGCGTCCGATTTCTTGGCTGCAACCTTCAAGACTGCGAGGCAAGTCGTAATGAATGACAGTCCTGATGTCGGCCTTGTCAATGCCCATGCCGAAAGCAATAGTAGAAACTATGATGCGGTCATTCGAAGCCATGAAATCCTCTTGGCCTTTAGCCTTGTCGTCCGACCTCATTCCCGCATGGAACGCCTCCGCGTTGAACTTGTCATTCCTCAAACGCTCGGCCAATTTGCTAGTCTGCCCGCGAGTAGTCACGTACACAATCGTAGAACCAGAGTACTTTCTCAAAAAAGACCGCAGAACAGGGTATGCTTGTTCCTTGGTCTTGAACGACATTGCTCGCAGCTTCAAATTACTGCGAAATGTCGAGGTCCGGAACAAGCCCGTATCGTTGACGTCGATGGCCTCACAGATCTCCTTTGCGACGATCGGGGTAGCTGTGGCCGTCAAGCATACAACGTTTCCGGCTTGAACCTCCTTGGCAAATCGAGCCACCTTGAGATAGTCTGGTCTGAAGCTGTGACCCCACTCAGAGATGCAGTGCGCCTCGTCAACTGCCAGTAGCCTGACGCCACCTTTGACGCGTGCAATGGCGGATACGAAGCGCTCGTTGTTGAGGCGCTTAGGCGCGCAATACAGAATATCGAGGGTGCCGTCAAGTAGCGAGTTCATGATCCGCCAATGTCCCTGTGTTTTAACAGTGGAGTCCAGTACCGCAGCGCTAATGCCTTTTCGTCGCAGTGCGTCAACCTGGTCTTTCATCAAAGCAAGCAGCGGCGATACAACGAGGGTAATGCCACTTTCGCCAGGACCTTGTCGGATGCCGGCGAGCCTGTCCAGTTCCTTGAAACATAATGCGGGGACTTAGTAACACAAGGATTTGCCACCTCCGGTTGGAAAGACCACGACTGCACTGTCGCTATTGAGGATTCGAGAGATGGCGTCTTGCTGTTTGAGCCGGAAGGATGGAATGTTGAAGCGATTGACGAGGACATCATTGGCGATCTCAATTGCTGTCGAGTCTTCGAGCTTGATTCTCGGGGTTGTCGAGTGGTCAGGTTCGTCTTTGACGTCAGGCTTGATCACGATTTCTTTGACGTCGCCAGCGTCTTGATCCTGGTCCTCTTGCTTGATCTTTTTGGAATGATTTTTCGCGTGATTTTCATCTTCATCTTCAAGCTCCCGTTTGATCGTGAAAGCAGTGCCGACCTCAAAGCTAAGCAGCTCTGCCTCGTCTCCGGAGCTTAAGCCAAAGTCATCGTCATCATTCGTGTTTGTGAAAGAGTGTCCTGCAGAGAAAGGTATTTCAGACACTTCCTTCGCATCGGAGTCGGCCAAATTGTGGGCCATCTTGGCTTCCTTGCTGACGTGCGAAAGACCGCGCTGCTTCCATGGTGCTACGGAGTGGGCGTTCTTCTCCGTGTACGCCAAATAATTATCTCTGCAGCATCTCCAAGCATCAGAGGGGATATTGCCTTCAAGCGGACTCCAGAACAGCAGGTGCACTCTCAACAGAATCCACTTGTAATGCGTGAAGAGACAGTGCTGGCCATGTCAAAGGAATGGTTGGTGCTGCGAGAACTGTGAGAAGAAAATCGAGGCTGGTGAGTGTCCCCGTCCAGGCGTTCCTGCCTGGGTTTTGAGTTGTTGTCAACATCCTTGAAAGTTGCAGTCGCGTCGAGGGAAGGTTTGACTAGACATCCTAATCCTTTCCGTAAGTTGCGCTTCAAAACAGTGGCAAAAGTGGCAATCTGTCAGCGAGTGAATGCTTGTGAATATCGTTACTCCAATTCGTGAGCACAACCTACGCGATTCGTTCTCTCGATTTGTAGCATTGACATGTGCTCGAAAGAGTGGACAGAATCTCATGCAATGATCTCACAGGGCTATGCGCCGGATGCCTTTGCCACTGCGAACAATCACCGAAGAACTCCAAGCTTCTGACAGGTGATCAAAGGTCGGAGATGAAAGACCATACGCATTCCGATACCATTAGTATACCCAAAAATAGGTATGGGAATGATGGAAGTCCTCGTGGTCGTCTCCCCGTGATGTTGATGATGGGAAGGAAGAGTGAAGTTGGACAGACCAGACCAACCCCGGACTTCCTGCCGGGCGGCTTCTCTCGGCACACCACGGCTGTGCACGGGCACCTCTTCACTACGGAGTAGATCTTCACCAGATCTTCCACCACCTCCTCTTCAGACAAAGTCAATGCTCACCGTTACAGAAATGTATCAACATCACCTTCCTGTTTCCTCGAGCGGCGCATCCACAAGTCCTCATCGGCCGTCTCCGCCTCTTATTTCCCCGCCAGGTCTTCCGCCCCAAAACGTAACAGAAAGCACCTCTTTGTGGCACATGACCGCATTTTCCTTCGTGTCACGTTGCCCCAGCTTTCGGATGGTCCTTGTTCCCCAGTTTCCACAGTTCTCATTACCCCATAACGCTTGCACGTTAGCTAATAGACAAGCCTTTACGGATCCACACGTGCTTGCGTCGTTCCGTTTGGGATTGCGTATCCGCCATCAGGCCCTTGCAAAGACTTTTCCTTGACTAATGCTCTCGTTGGGTTGGTTGTCGGAGCTGAATAATCTGTTCGTGCCTGCTCACATGTGCCAAGTGGTTAGAAATTTCCATGCTCGTGAGGAGTCAGGAGGAGGAAGTCGGCCCATTGGCACTGCCTGGTGCTCGCCGTGGTTCTTATAAGGACCACCACGGAGTCATGCGTAAGACAAAGAGTTTCATCCTTATCTACGTCCACTCACGACGCTTTCTTTCACCCAACTTGTTGACCTAACACACTCGCCTATCTATTCACTCGACTTCACTTTAAAGATAAGGATGAAGAACATCATCAACGATCTTCCCGAAGAGATCCTTTCCGAGATTCTCCTTCTCGCTACCAAAGCGAATGAAGCCAGCAATGAGAGATTCACCTACGGCTTCACTGAGACTCTCCTTCCGCTTCAACGTGCCAAGCTTGCTCGTTATGTCCGTGGACCTGTCACTGCTGAACATTTGAGATGGGACGCTACCCAAGACATTCGGCAGGTCTGCTCACGGTGGCACGACTGGTCCCTGTCATACAACCTCGAACACGTCCTTGAACGCAAAGGACGTGGTTCAGAGAGATGGTCCGAATTGTCCCGCAACCGTCGAAAGTACAGCTTTTACGAACTCATCGACAGACCTTCAGGAATGCCCATTTTCCAAGATCCCATCGGCTCCCTGAGGAAGACTGATAAAATCTTCTCCAACCTCCCACATTTGACAAAGCACGTCAAGAGGCTATGGTTCAATGGCTTCCACACCGCCGAGACAGACAAGCACATCCTCTCCATCGTATCCGAATGTGATCACCTCCAATTTCTTAGTGTGCCCTGGACGATTCTCAGACGGAGTACTGCTGAAGACTGGATCGATCTCTTGAATGTCGACACAGGTCATGGAAGCGCGCTCAAATCCCTTGAGATTCAAGCCGTCTGTCTACCACAGAACCAGGCCGAGGCACTTGAGAACGACACCACCCCAAACCCTCTCCTCGACGCCCGAGTAAATTTCTCCGGCCTGAAGCGTCTGAAAATCTTCGGCAACACTCTTCACAACCCCATCACCGATTCCGATCTTGCTTTGATCGCCCGAACAGCAACAAACCTCACAGCACTCGACATAACCAACATCAGCACGATTTCCGTCGCAGGAGTCCTCAAACTTGTCAAAGCTTCTGCCCGGACTCTCCAAGTTCTCGAGCACTCACCTCGTTCCGATGATGGCTTCTACCACCCTTACCCCGGCCACCTTCCAGACGACGAACACATTTGCACCTTGCTAACTTCCCTCCCCGAAATGCGAGATCTAAGCATCAGCATCCCCACAATGTGCGCCTCTCTCTTCAAAGGAGAAAACGTAAAATGGGAAGGCGAATGCCAAGTCCGCGCCACCGACATCTGCAGCTGCTCACCTTCCACCTCTGGCCCAACGCGTGCTCGACAACTGCGGAAGATCCTGACTGCTGCCAAGGATCTTGTAGCAGCGCGATCACGAATGCGGAAGGATCTTGCCGTTGAGCTGTTCTTCGCGGGCTGTATTTTCGAAGTTGGCAAGGGTTTGGTGCATGGTGATTTCGTGGTTGCCGAGGTTCGAAGTAATGGTAGTTGGCCGCAGAAGCGTTGGATCAGTATGAAGGGACCTTATGGTAATACGGGTGTGTATGGGAAGGAGGAAAGTGCTGTTTGGGATGCGATTGGGGAGGAGGAGTTTTTGGAGGGTGTGGAGAGGGGTTGGGTTCAGTTGTGATTTGGTTGAAAAGTTTGGTGGTCTGGTTGTGTTTGGATCTTTGAGCGTTTAATGTCTTCCGTCTTGCGTGTCATGGCTGCATAGGCGATTTGAGAGATGGAGCCAACGAGCGAAGGTTTTTATGATGATGGAAATGATGAACGGCCGGACATGGGCGAAAAGTTTTGGATGTACTCGTGATGGATTACAGACCAGTATTTAGTTTGACATTGACAGAATAATTCCATCTTACCAATGAAGAATCTTTCAAGTATTGAGAGTGTTGTTGCGTGGGTGCTTGTGCCTCTACTATTAGGAGTCCAATGTCCGGGTAAGGGTTGAGGTAGTGCACAATGGTGATACTCCAGCACGTAGCTGGAATCCGGCGCAGATGATGAAAGTCGTCGTTGTTACATATCTAGTGCAACTTCGCGAAGAAATTGGATTCGTAGGCTGGCTTTGTGCTTAGAAATGTAGCCTCTCTGGCCGCTAACAACCTTCTACAGAATCACTGACATTTCAACAGTCCTCGACCTCGCCCTCTAGAAAACATGGTGTGGGAGCATTGTCATCATCGTCTGGCGATTGCGGATGTTCATCCCTCTCGACCGAAGATTGAGCATTGTTTTTGATCAAAAAAGTCCCGGTTTCTACGCAGCATGGTATTGACCACTATACAGACTCAAAAAGCCATCAACCTCTCTGCCCACTCGTCTCAGCCGGGCTCCCACCATTCGAATGGCTCCCCTGTCCAGGCGCAATACTCGGCTGCGCACTCCCAATATCCTTACTCTCCTTCGCAATACCACCTTGAGTCTCCGGGTTATGATGCGACTCTTGTCTCCCTTGCTGAGTAGTAGCTTCCCCTTGTGCGGCAAATTGCTTCAATTCCTTATAGCTCACGACATCCAATGCCTTCTCATGAGTGGCATGAAGGTGTACTTTTGGTACATCTTCCTTGGCGAGCTTGCCAGCTTCGGCGGCCTTCATTGCTTCTTGCCATCTGCTTGCGCATAGGCACCATTTTTGGCCGTCTGAGAGGGATGTGAGGTTGTTGCCTTGGGAGTTTGTGAAGTCGAGGAATTTCTTGGAGACTGTTGCGGCGACGGAGTGGTTGCCGGAGTCTTCTGGACCTGTTCTGCAGTAGCCATCACGGAAAAAACCAGTTCCCTTTTGAAAGAATCCTAGTCGGCCGCCAGCGACTTTTTCTTCGTTAGTCTGACATCTCATGAAGCTTCCTTTTGGAGCTTCTTACCGCTGTTGTTCTCCATCGTCGGCTTCGTCGAAGTCTGCTGCTTGTGTGCCATGATGTCGAGTGCTGTATAGAGTTGATGTGATGAGGTGGTATGAAATGATAATCGAAGGTGTGAACAATGGATGATGGATGGTACAGCAACCAAAGGATGAAAAATCTTGAACCGCAGGAAACAGTACGTCCATTGAGGAAATGAATCGTCATTGACAAGCTCGAACCGGGCAAGTCGGTTACATCACCATTACAGAAATGCGTTTAGCCATTTGGTGGATCATCGTTGAGCTAATGCAGGTACACGCGTGGAGCAGATCCGCCACCGAACTTTCGTGTCTGCCACGCCGCCATGCGCGCCACTTTCACGCTTTTTGAATGTCGCCGTGATAGGTGTTGTGGCAAACAGAATATCTTTGTCGCAGATACCAGGTTATGTTTATTTTGAGGACGCTAGATGGGTATCACTGGTGAAGGGTCGATTATAAGATTAGCGAAAGATGGCATGAGACCGTCACAGCTACATGGTGCCATCTGGGGCGAATGTGCTGAATGCAGGCATATCCGCGTTGAGAAAGTAGTTCCTGCGCGTAAGTGTGAGCAATCAGTCATCTCGTGAGCACAACTCGCAGCGGCACATACCAATCGAACTGGGAATCGTTAAGCGCATCGAGGTTCCAGTCTTCACTGCTGGATGTGGTCATATGGCTTTCCTCAGCAGGAATCACCACGCTGCCGTTCAGCAGTGATGCGGGATTTGGCGTATTCCTTTCCACTGACGGCAGCCGCGACGGCATTCGTGACGGCATTCGTGATTCTTCCTGACCCGGTCCTTTTTGTAAGGTCATAGCGAGCACATTCGAATCCTCGTCTTTCCGTTTCTTCGAAAGTCGCACCAGGAATCGTGCAGTCTTTAACGCTTCTTTCATCGCAGTCGTACGGAAGCGCTCTACCACGAACTCCAACGTACGCATAGCAGTGCTCAGATGTGATAGAGATTCACTCCCGTCCATGGCAAGAAAGACGCAGACTACTTGAAATGGCACATTTGCGACATGCCACCACGGCATTCCCTGCTCAGCCATTCGTCTTGCTGCCGCCAGACCATCGAGACCTATTTTGATTATTTTTGCGATGACATGAGCAGAGAGATTCGGATTTGCCAGCCGCAATCGTCGGTAGCCACAGAGACCGAGATTAGCTTTAGAGAGAGCAATACCGTCGTGTTTGGGCAGATAGGCATCGAGCCTTTCGAGATAGTCCTCTTCCCACTGACCAGGTTTTGATTCAGACTGTTCAGGATCGAGGGCGCAGGAGATACTATACAAATCGATATAGTCGGGTGTGAAGTCTTGAGCATTTTCTGCGACTGGTAGGCTGACAGTGATGCCACGTAATGCCACGCGGGTTCGACCTGAGCAGTAGAATTGAGCTGTCAGCGTCATGCCTCTCCATGCACTTGACCGCTCGATTGGACTTACCATACTCGAAGCTTACCCATGAGTTGAGCATTCGTGCAACCCAGAAAGTCCGCCGTCGTAGCTCCGGATCGTTGGAAACATCATTTGCAGCAGGATGTAGAACGGAGCTGCTGGCTTCTAGCTGCAGTCCGACAGATTCGACAAGATGCATTGTAGTGCAAGTAGCCAGCCACGTTGCATGTGGATGATCTGTGACTCGAAGTATGAGGCATCTTAAGACCCACGACTGTACATCACCAAGACATGGTGGCAGCATTGTACTCGTGCTCTCCAGATACTGTTTCTGAGCGTCCACAAGTCGAGGTAGGACTGTATTCATGTCGCGAGTCGAGAACAGGATTCCAAGAGCTGCGACGCCGCATAAAATGTGGTCCGGCACTTCGCATGCTTGAGGATTTGTATATCGTAGCGCGAGGTTGTCCATCACCCATGTCTTGCCAAGGTGACCGTAGATTGGATGTACATTTGCAAAGTATAGATGGGCAAGGGAGGTCATGGTACCTTGATCGACGATATCCGTTATACATGGAGTTACCGGTGGTGTGTAGGAGCTACTCCCCAGGTTCCAGCCAAATGTAAAAAGTTTTGGTCCAGATGATGGGTCCAGACGTTGCCCGAGGAGGCGTGTGAATGCAATACCAGAGTTGGCTTCCATGGACTGCATCTTGGTAACATCCTCGATGCTGGGCTGGCTATTCTTAGAGATCTCTGATTTGATAAAAGCTGAGTGCTCGACTTCGACCTTTTCATCAGCAATGGCGTGCTGCTCTACCAGTTTGCTGCGCTTTCGAGGATGTCTTTCAAAGTAACATCTGTACTCAAACTGTGAGCACATGTTGCACGGAGAGTTTCCATCGCATCTTCTCTTCCGCAGCCTGCACTAGCAACACAGAACGAGTCAGCGAGATTCAGCCAGTTCGGAGTAACGGATGCTTACGGGTTCACAAGCCTGTTTCGCTCTCTGGCGCTGGCGCTTTTGTGTCTGAGGAGAGTTAGACTTGCCATTCGCACCGTCAACTTCACCTGCATCCCCAGCCTCCATCCTGAGCTCTCGTGTCTCGATGATTCAATGCATGAGTGAGGAGAAGAGACGAAGCTCTCGGGCAGATAGAGAAGGTAAGGTAGGGGTGGTGGGCTTTTAGCTTTTCGTCAGCCGCGCCCCGACCCGCTAGCGCAGCCGCTCGGTCACTTCTACCGACTTCCAACTTCAACTTCTTCAATTTCACTTTCCATCAAACAACATTGCAAACTTCACATCTGCCATGCGATCAAGCTACCGCTACCTGGCCCATCATCAGCCATCTCGGCAGAACGTGCGGGTTGTCAACGACGTCTTCGCTGACTGAAACGTCACCAGCTCGTGCTCAACATCATCAAACAAAACAAACGCAAGAAATCATCAGAAAATGTGCGAATCATGGGCGCCGCGCATTCTGCGGCCAGACTTCTGCTGGCCCCGCCCAATGCGATCACCAATCAGCACTACCACACCCCGAACCCCACGCATTCCCAGCAGACTTCAGCGCAAACTCACCGGTCATGTACATGATGTGTTGATCCGACTGTCAAAGTGGTACTGCGACTGGTTCCAAGTTCCATTTGAGTACAACAATGCACATTTACCGTTTGGACTTGTCTTGAAGCAGACGGAGCGTGTGTCTATTGAGGAACTGGCCGCCATGATGATGGCGCGAAAGGCTGGAATGCCGGCTCCCAAGGTCCTGTCTTTTGGCGAGCATTACAGCGCTCAGAGTCACAAGAACATGTATTCAACGACCGGAGACTTCATCGGCAAGGTGGAGAAGCCAATGTACTCAATATTAATGACGAGGTTGCCTGGCATTGACTTGTTCGACAATACGGACGACCTGGAAGTTGAAGTTGAAGGCCCATGGCTCTCAGAGTTGAAGGAATGCATCACTGCTATGCGGAAGTGGCGCTCGCCCTATGGCGAGAGCATATGCTCGGCCATTGGAACCGAGATTCATAGCGTGCGGGTGCCGTGGCATGCTATGGGCCCATTCAACAACGAGCATGAGCTTGATGAGTATCTCATGGCTGCGGCTTCTGAAAACTGCCTGGGATCGAAAGAAGCATACGACAATGAAGTTGCCAAAGCGAACGAACTTCGGCAGCATTCTCATCAGGTCATGTTCACCCACGGCGATTTCAAAGCCCACAACATTCTCGTGGCAGATGATGGTCATCTTTCAGGATTCTTGGATTGGGAGTCTGGTGGCTGGTGTCCGGAGTATTGGGAGTTCACCACGGCCATGGCAACAGCTCCGACAAGCTGGTGGGGCCAGACTGCGGCATGGTTGGGCGGAGATGCGTACACCAAGGAATTGGCATACGAAAAGTCGCTCGCGAGTTTGACCGCAGATTCTTACTCGTTCTGGTAAGAAAATTTCTTGTTTCTCGTATCAACACTTCCATGAACTTGTCTCCGTCGATCAGCGCCTCGTCTCCTCCGCTCTGTGTTCATCTTCATGGCATCGCAAGACTTATCAAAGTGGGCTTTCAGACGGGAGGGAATTGCCTTCAAACCTGCTCGTTGCCCTTTGCTTACGTCTAGTTTGACACTCGGCTGTAAACTCATTTTCCCTACTTCCAGCACAGTGACTATTCCCTTGCTGTTGCGCGATTTCCCTGAGCGACGACCCTCGAGCTATTGGATGTCAACTTGGATCTAGAGCTGCGCCCCGATCTCCGGAAACCCATGCTTCCCTGACCAAGCAACACATTTCGTACCCTCAATTCAGCACTCCTCCCTTTGGCGTCCTCAAACACCTTTGAGATGTCTCTACGCGAGCAAATGACATTCCCAATCTCTGTCGTCTCTACGATGCGATCGGTGCCTCAAACCTATCGCTATCGACTGCGAAGATGATTTTTGTACCCTCGACTTAGCATGCGCTTCTCTGACGCCGCCAAACATTCTTGGAATATGCTGTCTCGTGGAAGGATCTGACCTATGAGAAACTTGAGCGCCGCTTCTGTGGTATAAAGTCAGACTGTGCATCTCCGCTACGGAAAGGCTCCATTTTCTTGCAACATGTCGCTCAGCCCCGCAGCGTCGACTATTCTTTATGGGACATATTCACGAGCGAGAGCTTCCAGGATCCACTATTGACGCAGCGCCGCTCTTGGGGACAAATTTCTAGGTTTTGGTCTCGCCACCAGCAAAATAATGTATGTACCTCCAACCTTGCACTTGACTTCGCAGTGTCACTTGAACCTGACTGGAATGAGCAACTTCAGACGAACCTGATGGCTGCTGCCCTGTCCATACAATGTCAATACTTTCTCGCTTTCCGCTGCACGCATCCTTTTGATACCTTCGGCTTTGCACTCAGTCCTTGATGCTGTTGGACTGAGTCGAGAAAACCACCCAGGAAACTCAAGTCAAGCTCAAAAACATCTACTCGCTCGCAGGCGGAAAAGTCGGTCCAAATCAGTACGTTGGCCAACGCCCAGTTCGTATTCCATTCGGCCAGTTTCCCTCGCTCTCCACTTGATGATCGAGTTTGGTTCCTCCAACATAGCTCTCGGTGCCTGAGCCACGGCAATCGTTCTTGAAACTCGTTTAACGAGAGATATTCGAGCGCACGACTGGACGTGGCTGTTCATTTCGAGATGCGCCTTCACGAAACTGGTTCCCAAACGTCTTGCATTCAAGTTCCAGTTGCTCTATACTGCCGCTCATTTGGACCATTCCGCTCTCGAGAAGCAATTTCATGATGGTCCAAACCCAGACGCGACACGTGAGTCCTGGAATGGTGTTCAGCTCGCCATCATGCGTCTTCATCACTCGGTCGACTTTGTCGAGCTCGCTAGGTGGAATCTGTCCGACTTGAATGAGGACGCAGAGAAGGAACTCCTTGAGCACATTGCTGCTGCTTCCATGACTGGCCATCCAGGTGTTTGGTGAGCCTGTGGCATGATACTTCACTCCAGCAGTTGCAGACGTATGGACGTAGAATGCCCAGTGGAAGTCACCTTCCTTCGGCGGATCTCCGCGGATGTAGAGCACGATGAAGAGGCCCCCGATGGGCATTGCAGCTTGTCTCTCAGCGATCGCATCAGCAATAGCAGCGCGGTCTTGTCCGGTGAGTGCAGATGAACTGCGTGCTGTAGTGGAAGTCATAGTGCTGATGTTGATAGCTTTTGATGTGTTGAGGTCGAAGAAGTGGTTCGCTGAGAAGCAAAGAACCGTCTTATAGATGTCTGGAGATGAGGTAAGCTTCCAGGCAGCCACGCTCGGTACTGATAGGTATGTGGCCACATGATGCCGATTCAAAAAAAAATCACAATGGTGAGAAATCCGGCCATTCGATTTGGAAGTCACATTCCCATCGCAAGAATTTCATTCTCTCATAATACAGACTCTCCTCAAAGAAAACACAGTTTATCGCCCCAACCACGCACCCATAGGCTCAGTGCAGCCTTCCATTCTCGAGACGAGCAGCTTCAAGAGCAAATTGCAGACACCACGACTGGTTTCGGCTGCACATTCTTAAGAGCGCCATCCTTGTACTGATCTCCAAATTCCCGGCACTCCGCTTCCAAATCACCCATACTACCACTGCACTTTACCAATCCCTTCTGCACGAGCTGCTTCATGATCTCAAAAAGCCATACATGGCAATTGACACCTGGAATGGCCAGGAGGTTTGCGTCGTGCAATCTCATGATCTGGTCGAGCTGGTTGAAGCTATCTGCTGGAATTTGCCCGACTTTGACGAAGACTGTGAGTGCTACCGACTTGAATGAGTTGCGGACTTCGGCGTGATCAGTGCGCCATCCAGCCGCATTTGAGCCGGTGACGTGGTACTTCATGCCGTTGCTGCCGCCGGTGTTGAGGTAAAATCCCCAGTGAAAGCCGATCGAGTCGCCGACAAAGTTGAGAAACATGGCGATGTAGAGACCACCGACTGGGAGAGCAGCGAGGGCTTGCTGCTGCTTCCGTAGGCTCTCTGCTTTCTCTGCGGCAATCACTTGACGACTCCTTCCGACGGTAGAGGAAGACATGATGTTTGTGTTGGTAGTTGATGTGGTAGTTGTTGTTGTTGTTACGGTGTTGATGTTGTGGTTGTGTTCTGGTCAAAAAGAGTTGGGTTTTGTAGAAGCTTGAGCACGCTACAGGCTGCAAGCAATGTCGTCTGACTGATGCAAAGTGAAGTGAAAGAAATGATGGGTCTTGCCATGTGATGTCCACTAGAGTTTGCTCCATGGCTGACTGAAAGAGCGTCTCATGCAAGCAAACGGGCGATCGAAAGTGATATATCAGCTCAGCTCCAAGGGAAGGCCCAGATTGGACTCGTTCTAGAGTTCTGAATATATCGCATCGGCACTATGGTCTGTCAGACATATAGCTTACCTCTCTCTGAGACTAAAGGTCATCGGTGAAGTCAGGGTCCTGTCCTGTCAGAGCTGCAAAAGCAAATCAGAAAGCCGAGCACTATTCACTCATCATCACATGAGACCGCGCTAGTAAGCCGCTAGCCGCTGCCATCACTGCTTGCAGATATACTCGACATCTTTCCGCCAACTTGCTTCCTCTTTCGTCCACCACCAACATCCTCGACACAAGTACTCGATCAATCTCAACCAATATACACTCTTGTACTCCAACGTCCCTTACATCGACGCCGTCTGCCGATCAGCAGTGAGCACTATCGACCTCACTACTAGCGCTTGTCGCCGTAAGACCCTCGACGAACATGGCACTCAAGAACAACAAACCTCCATTCTCGATGTCTCCTGCGCCTACATCTACTATCTCGACCGCATCTGGAGCCTCACTTATGACCCTGCCCGCCGAAATACGAAACGAGATCTACGGGTACTTGCTTGAAGAGATTGCACCAGTTGAAATCACTCTCACTCGAGCTGGAGTTCTCGGTCGACGTAGCCCTGTGCAGGGCAAACGGGGCGGCTACGTAAGAAAGAAACGCCTTCGTGGTCGCAAGCTGGACAACGAGACAGGCGAATGGTTGCCAGCAACCCCGATCAAGTCTGCCATCATTTATGTCAACCGCCAGTTCCACAACGAGGCAATTAACATCCTGTACGGCAAGAACTGCTTCAGTTTCCTTCGCACGAGCGAGGTGAAGAGAATCTTGGCTGTACTCGAGAAGCACGCGGAGCTGTTTCGCCATGTCCGGATCGAGGCCAAAGGCTACTCTAGGGCTAGTGCTCGAGCAGCCTTCGACTCGCTGTCGGTAGCAAAGAATCTCAGGACGATCGAGATCAACCACGCAGATATCTGTCCCATACCAGTCAATGCCGATCCTAGATGGCGGGTCCATTGTGCGCCTGTGGAGCATGTCGCAGCCGCCTCGAAGAACCTCCTCGAAGTACTACACCAATCATACCAGCAAGAAAACATTTCTGCAAATGTCCTGGAAGTCATCACGTTGAAACGACTGTTTTACTCTCGTGGTGTTGTTCATGATTGCTCTGTGTGTGACATTGTTGCTCAAGGCGTCAATGTGTCCAGCTACACCGCAAAGCACCCTGACCCGACGAAGCACTCCAAGGAAGATTGCAGTTGCATGTGCTCCGAGACCAAAGCAGGCCACGAGAAGCTTCAAGCGAAGCTCCGCTCTCTGATTGCCAAATCTCTGAACCTCCCGGACACCATGACTCTCGGATGATTGACGCGGACCATTCATGCAAAGTCTTGGAGGTTACAAGAGAGCAGGTCTGCCGTGTGGTGAGCAGACAGACGACCATTCCATTGACTTGAATCAAGTACAAGCGACAGAACATTCATATGTGCAAGACACAATAATCTTGCGGCATTGCTTTCGAGACGGAACACCCTTGCTTCGGCGATGCTAGGGCATTTGCAGTAGCAAGCAGCATCGCGATGGTCAAATGAGAAGCTGACTGTGGCTCGGGGACTACAGCTTCAGCAGAGCTGACCTTCTGCGTTCAGCTCGTCGTTGTGTGAGCCATTTCCTTTACTTTGTTATCGATCATCAAAAAGTGCAAATACTTCTCTTCTCAGCGCCACCAAGTTCCCCGTCCCAAAGTCGCATTCGGCTGCATCACATGTGGCTGCGTAGTGAAAGGACTAACCTCCTGCAGACTCTCAACTCGTCCGAGCAAGAACTCCAAAGTTCTGTACGCTGCACTCGGCTGATACTCCGGAACCTCATGTCCAGAAAGCATGACAGCCACAAAAGTCAACCCACGCTCCGTCACATAGCCTCCAAAAACACCAGCACCCGCAATGCTTCCCTTTATTGGGTCTTCGGCGTAGGGAACGTAGAAAGGCTCGGTAGGAGGTTGACTGAATCCTTGCATGCCGTTGAAAGTGAGGTTGTTGAGTGTGAGCAGGGTTCCGTTGGCGATGAGGACCATATCGAGATCACCGTGGCCGACGATTACGTTGTTCGTCTTCTCAATGACTTTTTGCAAAGGACCTCCTTGGATAGCTGAAGGTGGAGAAGTGTCTCCATTTTCGCCGACGAAAACGCTCTTGTCTGAGCAGATCATCCAGTCGACGTCCTCTGGAGCGTGGATTACTTTCTTCACATCTGTGCGGTTGAAGTATGGTTGAGTGAACCCGACGGGACTGGAGAAGGTATATTAGTCGCGAATCGCAAAGCTGTGTTGTGGAACGCTTACAGATAGAATGTCGAGTAGGGAAAGCCAAGCACATCCCACAATAGTGGGCACAGCTGTCCAACCTGGTAGATGTCAAAGCACGGGTTGATCTGGTTGATCTCGCTAGTGATGGGGTTGAACACCTGGCAATCCTCAATGGTGTAGTTGTTGGTGTAGTTGACCCCTGGTGGGTTGATGAACGGCCCCTTGGGTGGGAACTGCAAAGCATTCTCAATGTATGCATTGTACCCGCATGCTTCGCTCCTGTTGGCGAGGAAAGCAGAAAACGTGTCGTTGAACGGAAAGTCATCCTTGTGGGCCGCAACGAATGGCAATGCCGCTACTTCGGAGGAGACCTGAGGCTGGATGCTGGGATCGTAGATCATCATACCGTTTACGTTGAAGTATGTGGTGTCATTCTGCTCGATCATTGCTGCGGTGATGTATGGGCAGTACATCCCAGCATAAGATTCTCCCGTAACATAGACTTTTCGGTTCTGCAGATCGAAGAGGTCCATAAAGTTCTTCCAGAAGGGGAGGAATTGGGCGGCGACATCGAGCTCATTAGTAGCGTTTGCAGTGCCCTGAGAGAAGCCCGTGCCCACGGGTTGATCGATGAAGACCATGTTGGTGAGGTTGGACCACGCCCAGGTGTTTGGAACGGGCCTGTAAGTTCCCGCTTGCCTAAGAAGCGAAGGGTATAAGGGTTAGCGATGTCTTGGACAGATTTGTGGGGGACATGAGCCTAGCGTAGCTCGAGACAGCCTCGAACTACCCTGTAGGCCTTCCGTCCTTCATTGTTTTACCAGATCACAGGGCCGTTCTAAAAGATGTAAGCATATTGGGCGTTGGAAGGGACACATGGACCTACTTCATGAAGGAAGCCATCAAGAGACGAGCATCCAGGTCCTCTGGTAGAAAGAAATAACGTCAGCGATGATGACTCTCAATGGTAGGCAAGCTTATAGGAAGTGATCTCTTCGAGATCATAGCGTTCCGTCAACACCTGAAAAGCCGCCCAATGCCACTTCGAGACGTAATCTTTCTGGAGAGAGTGCAACATGTATAGATCTCGCCCATTGCTTTACTCACCCATTCAACCAGATGGTAATCTCTTCCGATGCAGCTGGGTTGGTCGAAGGAACAAACCAGAAGAACAACTCCTTGGAGTCATCGATAGGAAGCAATCCCGAATAGCTCTCTCCAATATTGAAATCGACTTCTGGCAACGCCGAGCCATTAACCCAATAAGGCTGTGTCTTGTTGTTAAGATAGTCGTTCGGGACCGGTCTAGAAGGCTGATCCTGTTGTTTCGAGATTTGATTCTTGTTTGCATGGCGCGACGCGATAGAGGCGTCGACTGCCAAGACGCAGCTCAAGAATGTGAGGACACTACAGAACGCCATGTTGGAGATAAGATGCTTGAAAAGGCTTGCTGTGCTCGGGACGATGTCTGGCTTTTGAGTAAGTGAGGCACATAGTCTCTTTCCGTTTTCAGTATTGATGTTGTACAAGGGCGGGAGGAATGTCATCATCGACAACTTTAACCACGAATTAGGAAGCTGGTATGGCCTCGAATGCAACCCTGCCATGACTCGGTGGTATAGCCAACAATCCGTCGTCCTGACTACCCAAGAAATATCAGCTAAGCGGTGTATTTCAACATCCTCGTACAGGCCGCGTATGTCGGTTGGCAGCGGGTTTCGTGAGAGTGAGGTGAGACAAGAAGCAGGATATCAAACCACAAACCTCCAGGCCTGCCGACTGCCGATTGACTTTCGTTGCCTCAGGCCAATTTCTTTTGCTCTTTGATCATCCATTCTCCGAATCAGTTGCATAAAGGTACGACCTGGGTTTCCAACTCCTGACACGAGAACGCTACAAATGACAAGTCATGAGCCCGAGATCTTCGTCAAATCCACCCAGATTCTCAATGCGCACCGTTTGTCACCCCATTAGAATAAGCAGGCCTTCCAAAAGCGTCCCTCACCGCATTTCCAAAGCGTTTGATCGCCTCATCAATCTGATCAAATTGTGCTGCCGCATAAGTAGCGCGGAAGAACATGGTCTCTCTCTTTGCGTCCCTCTCAGCGCAGAACCAGCTGCCCTTCATTAACAAAGTACCATGACGGATCACCGTCTGGAAGATTTCTTCCTCAATATCATCTATACTCTTCGTCTTCCAATCTGGGTGCTGCTTGTAATCAACCTGCAGCCAGTGGAACATGCCTGCCATGGGTGGCACCCAGCTTACGAGGTCCTTTGGGAGGTAGTGCTCACAAGCCTCCATCATGACATTACGTCGGCGAGTGTACTCCATTCGCATGTGAATCAGCCAGTCAAGGTACCCAGTATGACCCCAAGTCTCATCCAGGAGCTTGAAGAGGATGATTTGACTAAAACCGCTAGGGCCTTGTGTGCTGACATCAGAGTGGGTACGGAAGCGTTCGCAGATCTGTTCAGAGGCTGTAATCCAGCCCAATCGGCTGCCAGGAGCGAGGACTTTTGAAAAGGAGTCTGCACGCATTACACGACCGTCTACATCGATGGAAAGGAATGAGGGAACGATGGAGGTGAGGAACTCGCCGTAAGATTCTGGTGGCGGAGCATCAAGAGCTGAAGGACCGGTGTATGGCTGCATCTGGAGAAAGTAATATGGCTCATCCTCGAAGATGTAGAGATCATGTTTTTGGCAGATTGCGTATATTTCACGCCGTCGCTCGATGGGTTGAGTTGAGCCAGTAGGATTTTGACCAGTGGGAACCGTGTATACCAAGAATGGCTTGGGACCACCTCGGACCTTCTCGTCCCATTCCGTAAGGACCTCATCGAGCGAGGAGGCGAGCATGCCATGAGCGTCCATCGCAATAGCGGCGACTTTTACTCCCATTGGTGCGGCGGTCTCGACTGCAGCTGGGAAGGTGTACTGCTCACTGATTACCCAGTCTCCAGGTTTGGTCAACATCCTCAAAGTCATGTCCCAAGCTGCAGTAGATCCGACCGTCATCGTGCAACTCCAATCCCTATAAGGAGGGTTGTGAACGATCTCAGTATGCTCTACGAGATACCTCAGCAGTTGAGGAGCTCCATGGCCTTGACCATAGTTCAACGCCGTAGCAAGATCGAATGCGGATTTCCCATCGCGCATGTCATGCATCTCGGCATGAATGACATCTTCAATAGCATGTCCATTCGATTTTCTTCCAGGAGAAGCAACTATCGGAACTCTGACATCGACCTCAGGGAACGGGAAGTACTCAGGCGAGGGCAGTCCTCCACCAAGCGAGATCAGCCCGGGAGTCTTGAGGTATGCTGCGGCGACCTTCAACGAACTACCGCCACGAGATACAGTTTCGTGGGACAATCGATCTGTCAATTGTAAGCCAGAACCACAACGCTCTTCATTCCGACGCAAGACTCACGATCCCACCGATTCGCTACGCCTTTATGGCCATGGCTAGTCCGTCCTTTGAATGCTTCCAAGTCGGCCGGTGCAGCAACGCCAGCGATCAACTTGCCCGACGCGACACGCCTTTTTGCAACCGATTGCACCGTCAATCTATCGGGAATCGCAAAAGGAGCCGTATCAGATTCGGCGCCCAATATATGAATATCGACCGTCGCGGCGGGAGGCGCCATCGTGTCGCCCCGTTGCTTCCGTGAAGAAATAGGTCGTGGAGTCGTGGGGGTGAAACACGTTTCGTTACAAACAAAAAGATGAAAATGTGCGCGGGGGATGGCACTTTGGGACAAAGAGAACCCAAAGGAGGTGTATCCGTTGTCGGAGAACCAATCAGGCACCTTGATGGCCGGCAAGTTGGGGTATCCTCCCACGCTTTTGATTGAGGAAACGTGGAGGAAAGTCAGAGTGGGATGAAGGGGAAGTACAAAGTCTTTTTATTTTCGATCAGATAAGAATGGAAGCGAGGGATGTTCTTTTTCTTTCTTGCAAGTTGTGTTTCGAAGGGAAGACTCCGGGAATTGGGAGGAGAGACTTTGCGGTGTGCTGTTGTCGTTCGATAGGGAATGTTACGCCCTGCGGCCGGCCAACTTCTCAAGTAATGGCAATCGTTTAGACTTCGGCTGCGGTCGGCTTATCGGACGACTCAGAAAGGAGGATTGCACAAAAGTTCAGGAGCTGCCCAAGAAGTCAATGGCAGACGCAAGCATCCAGGATTTAAGAAGGACCCGGAATGAGGCATCCGCAACGCCAGAGCTGCAGGCGAGAGCTCTACCTCCTCGGTCATTCTCCCCACCTGGACTGTGGAAGCTCTCCGATCGGCCAGTGTGATTCTGGATGCAGAGCAGCTATGCGGAAGACAACGGAGGACAGCGCATACAGAGCCAACTGGCACCGTAAGGTTGAGCCTCACCGGCATGAGCGAGGAGCGAATATATCTTGAACGATAAGGCCTCCAATGGCTGATATACCGACCCGGATGACCGACAGTCGACTGAGCAACATCAAGGTGGTGTCTATCACATGCCGATGTCGCTGAACGTCGTACGAGATGTCGAACACGACGTCGGTTGCTCGCAATGCAGGCATTCCATGCAGGGTAATTTGCACGTGCGAGTGTGTAGAAACCTACGATTCGTAGCTTGGCTTGGGATGAGGGTGACGAGACTGACCGCATGTTGTACGACCGACTGTCAAAGAGGAGGTGAAGATGATGCCACTCCGCGTAACTGGGACTGCTATTGTTGCGGCAAGGATGTTAGCGACACCGTGTATGCAGGTGTGAAGATGCCTCGCGAGATTACAGGCTCGGTACGGTAAGTAGCATGTTGACATGTGCGACATACGACATATGCGACAGAAGAATTCTTGTAAGTATCCTTCCAGTTCTACCAACATGTCTGGCCTCTCTGAAAGCATTGTGCTTGGAAACTTTCGGTCTGTTGGAACAGGGATGGTTCTTTTCACATTGTGTCGTTGTCACTGCTGGTACGATTGCACTTGGCTATAAGGCTCTACCCCGTCTGAGGTCTCCCTGTTGCTTATTAACATGTGATCGAAGAATCGCACGATCTGGCATGTGATGGAGTAAGGTGCAATACATGGGCAAGTGCTGAGAATCTGGGCAGACAGTCGTTGTGTGCTTGCTGTCTAGAATTACTCAGGCTCGCCATTCGGATTCTCTCAAACAGGACCGGCCGCCTCGAAGTCCAGCTTGAAACTAGCGATATGGACCTGAAGTACATGCACGAGATATGCTGTAGCTTCAAGTACTGCGGATAATCCGCCGCCGGACCTCCTTCCGCTGTTTCAGCACCAAGTAGAGTTGAAGCGACGATAGGCGGATAGGCGACATCTCTCAAGTTTCATTCTGGTTTGAAAGTTCCATCGGAACCACTGGACCCTGACGATTGGGTCATGTGAGGTCCGAAGACGACGATAATGGTGTACAGGACATCCGATGTTCGTGTCAAAAAGTAGTTGAGGTAGGCGCCTCACGATACTCGACGCGCAAATCTGGGAGTATGAGCTTCGTTCTTGAGGAATCGTTCTGCTTGGTCATGTTGATGAACGCGAACAGAAATCAGGACCACTCGTTGTTGCGTTCAATCCTGTAACGCTTTCCCTCTTCTACCATCAGTGTTGTCTCCGACGGAGGCGATGAGAAGCATATTCCGGGATTAGATGCGAATCTTTCCCATCGTGTATGCCTGTAAGTATTTGCTCGGTGATTATGGAGACCTAGATGCGAAAAGGAATAGATGCCACGGCGCAGCAATGAGGGGTATATATTGTTACAATACCTAACTCAGCACATTCGACCACAGATCAATGAAAGCAAGTACACTTCTCACCCGCGAAGCGGGAGTAAGGTATCGTTAGGACATATAATGCACAAATTCAATAAATTGATAGTTATAATCCATAGCAGCTCTCCCCTTTCACATTCGACCACAGATACATGAATAACGAGCCATCCCGTCCGCTCTGGCATATCTAAGCATGTAATCGCCAGATTAGTAGTTAAGTCCGTGAGGATTAGCGAATCCCTGGTGTTGAATGTTTTTGTTTTGCCGCAATAGTAGAAAGAACTTCCTCGAGGCCTTATTCATCTTGAGGTAGTGGGTGACCACTGGCAAATCCCAAATGTTGTATGTTTTTGTTTTGGCGTTGTGGTGATCGAAAAGGAGTGGTGAGAAATCATTTTGGAAAAATTCTTGGCATGGCCGTATTCCTACCTAGTACCACTACCAACTATGCCTAGCAATCTCGTGGTGATGATGATGATGAAGCGCTCGGTCTGATACTCGTTTGTTTCCTACCCTGCATGTCATTTCTTATTCTTCTGCCGTGGTGGACATCGGGGACTTCTTTTTCTTCGTGGTGACATCTCGACGCTAGCAGAGCATCTCCATTGTATCATGAGCTGGGAGCTTTACTAATGCAGTCGTTAGTGACTTCTCGATATTCATTGATATTGGCCGATGAATCTCAAGTGGCATATGACAAACTTGCAACTCCAGCACTCTATTGTTTGGGCATCTCTGCCATTCGGCTAGCGACCAGCCAGTCTAATGGCTTTGTAGTGCCTTAAAAGATATCGTTTCCAGTAAGAGGGCGTACTCAAGACGATCGACTTAAGTTTGACAAAGGGAGAGTTCTCATGGGAAACCTTCATATCGACAGCCCTGCCGGAACGACTGTTGGCAGTCAACGCAGAAGATTCCAACTCCAGTGCTCACAATGGTCGGCCAGGAAAAGGACCCGAGTCCAAAACTCTCAACATTAAAAAGAAGTGATATGTACCCTCCCACCCAATCCATATAGATGAAGAGGTAAGATGTCCCATACCCATACCCGCTAAACCCATCCCACCCATCTCCTCCCAAAACTCCCATAGCCATCCACATCTCCCTGCGCCTCTGATCAAAGTTTCTACAAGGGCAAACACAATGCTCAATAAACCTCATCAGGACACTCATAAGCCAAATGACCATCCCTCTCACAAAGCGCACACCATTTCTCCCCATCCTTCTCCCCATCAACCTTATTCTCCTTATCCTTGCCCGCCACACTCTCCTGCTGACTCTTAACAGGACTCAAAGACAGCGGAGCAGGCTTATCCCCCGGGAAGCTCGTCAAAAGGCCTCCTCCACCAACTGCGCCGCCGCTTCGTGGTTCGTGCGCAGCATCGCCGTCGTCCGTAATGGATTCCGCGGCTTCGTGAAACGTATTGCAATCCAGCGTATCGTGTTCTGAGCTTTCGCACATGTCGCAGAATTTCGTCTCGGGCGCTGCTCTGGCTGAACTTGCTGCGTTGGCGAGTTTGACAGTATCTGCTCTCGCCCTCGCGATGCTGGGAGCCACAACAGTTGTGATTTCACTCTCATTCCTGACATGCCCATTTCCATTGATTGCCGGCGGAGCAGCCATCTCGCGTCGCAGCTGTTCCACTTCCGCTTCGAGCTTCGCTCTCGCCTTTTCGCTGTCTTCGAGTTGTTTTGTCAGACCAGCGCTATCGACCAGAGGCGCACTCCCTTCATTCGTCGAGAAACTGTGGATAATAGCCTTGAGACCTCTGATTTCATTCTCCATCTTCTCCATCTCCTTCCCACTCCCACCTGCAATGACTGAGGCGGCTTTCTCTCGCTCACGCTTGAGTTCGCTGCGCCCTCTCTCAACCTCTCCTCTCAGAAACTCGACTTCCCCTCTTGCCTCAGCTTCTCCTCTTCTCGCATCCTCGAGTCCCTCCTCCAGTTCCTGCACAAACTCCTCCAAACTCTTGAGTTGGTTCGCGACTTCCGCGACTTCCTTGCTGTTCCCTCCAAATTCCTCATACTCCGCTCTCGCCTCTTCCAGCCGCGCGATTTGCGCCAGAAGATCCGTCTTCTGCTCCTCGTAAACGCGCTCAGTCTCAGTGGAAGCCATCTCAAGACTATCAAGCGTACTTCTGAAATCTGCGCGATGAGCATCAAACTCACTAGTGAGAATAGTGATCTTCTCGTTCTTTTCCCTCAACATCTGCCTTAGCTGACTTGTGTTTGTATTCCCATCCACACCTTCCAACTCCCCACCAAAAGACATTCTCCCGTTCTGAGGTTCGCCGTCCGGAGGGAGCAATCCAGATAACTCTTTCACACTAGCATCCATGTCCGCGAGATTGGCAGCCTGTTCCGCCAGCCTCTTATCCCTCTCCGCCAACTCTTGTTTCAACCGCAATATCTCATCCTCTTGACCACCCGCACTCCCCAATCGCGACTGTGATCTCAGCGGTTGCGAGAAGGATTTCACAGAGCCGTTAGATTGGTTCCTACTGGCTGTAGTCTTTGCAGTCCCTAGATCATCTCGATGTCCCAATCTTGATCCCGTGCGAGAATACGGTCGCGGTGTCTGACTGTTGGAGGTGGAAGGTCGAGACCCAGTAGTCGTAGCTCGCATGTTGACCGCACTGCCCTTGCTGGGTGTGGTTGATGGCATCGCCGGTCTCGATCCTCCACGCGTGCTCGCAGAAAGCTGTCTCCCCGGCGTTGGCGCAAGATTCGGCGCTGGCCTCCTGATCGGAGATTCAGGCCGAGGAAGCGACGGTCTCTTTGGTTTGAACAGCGGGCTGCTGGGACGATGCCCGACCGTCTGCGAGAACTTTGCATTGAAATTCGAAGTGCCATTCGTGGAAAAGGTAGGCGTGTTAGGCGTCAACGGGAAGCCCTCCTCGGACGTGGAACCAGGAGACCACCTCTTCTCCGCCCGGTGAATCGGCAGGAATATGCCCGCGCCCGGGATGGAAGTATGGAAGTAGTTGACCCCATCCACGTCTCCGTCGTTTTTCCCTCGGGCGGCGAATTCGCGATCCAGTTCCACGCCCACGAATTTGCCTGATTTCCCACGGACTGCGCCAACGAATTTGACGATACCGTACATGTCTCCAGGCACGGTGACGGCATCCCCGACTTCGAGGTCGGATGTGCCTGGGGAGGTCATGCTGGTGGGTGTGCGCTGCTGCGACTGGGTCAAGGCTTGCAGACTGGCTTTGCGGTTGATGTCTTGTGTGGACTGGCGGAGTGAGGGCGAGCTGTTGGTGTTACCGAATGACGGTCGCGCCAGTGAGGACGTCAGACCCCGTCGCCCGGGCGTTTGCAGCGCCATGACTCCTGGCTGACTGGCTGGGTAGAGCTAGGTGGAGGTATGGATTGGGCGATTTGCTTGTTTGTTTGTCTTGATTTGATGCGATGTGCTGCAGGGGAGGACGACACCGGGAACTTGATAATGATGTTTATCCACCGTGTTTACAGAAACAGCTGCTTGTGCACTGTGTAATACACGGTGCGTAACATAACACGCTAACCCTGCCAACGAGGGGCAAGAAGTGAGTGATGCCAAAACTTGTAGAATATACTGTAAAAAGATAGAATCTAGGGTCTATAGCATAGCAGCATCTCTCTTCCATTACGATGCGAGTATCGAAACCGACTACATAGTGTTGTTGCTGTGCGTAGATAGGACAGTTCTGCTTACCTAGGTATTTAGGTGGCACGCTTTATTCACACAGCCGACGATTCCAACTTCCAAGCACACTTGTGTAATACACCCTGACATTTCCACGCGGCGGTCACTTTTAATTAATCTTACTTCCCGCCGTTGATGGTGGAATGGCAAACACTCCCTGAGCCTTGCAGACGACTTTCATCTATCATTGAGATCAAACCATTCATGCCTCCGAGCAGGCACCGCCAGGAAGCAGCGTTTCTTGAATTTTACCAGTGTTGATGTCCTGTTGCCATCAACAAACACGACTTCGAGTCAACCTTCAACAAACGCGTGCGGCGGGACGACGGTGAGCCCCTGTTCGCTCCCGCTCCCGGCGCTTATTCCCGATCGATCTTCCCTCGCTCCCGAACTTCACCTGATGAGCACGACGAACATCTTTCTTGCCGCACCTCTGCACGAGGTATGTACAAAATCGTCGAGGCTGCTTTGATTCTTCGCTAACTACACAAAACATCACCTTTACGCAACAAGGATCTAGGCCGCTCTTCTCCCCGCAGAAAATCAAATTCGAACCAAAAAACTGGACCAAACAAAACCCTCACCGGCCTTCCATGGGCTCCTACCGCCTCGGGTACATCATATTCGGCCAATGCATTCACCTGTCCTCTATCCCTTTCCCCGATCTCGAAAGAATCCGCGGCCCCGGATTGGTCCCACACGTAGCGCGATTTGCATGACCGGACACCCAATGCAATCTTCGAAGCCAGAGCACACAAGTCCTGTACGTTTCTAACGTACAATGCATTCTCCGGGCCAGAGTAGAGATACTTATACGCCTGGAACGCGTCATCCGCAAACTTATTGCGGCAGCGTACTGATTCTGGGAGTAACTTGCCCAGCCTGATGGTCTCGACCCTCCATGCCATGAGCTCTTTAGCTTTGGGCCCTTCTTCAACATGTCAGATCCGCTTGTGTGACAATAGCAAGAAGGGTGTACTTACCTCCTCCCAAGCGCTCCAAAGAGGTCTCGAACTTACAAAACGCATTCTCTATTTCCATCTCAACACCATATGTCTTCGGCGTAAAATACGTCTCAGCTATGGAATCTGCGAAGTACGCTTGGAGAAACCATCTTCGATCGTCCGGATCTTTCATCTGATCGTATTCCGTCCAGCCTGTTTTTCCATTTGGTCTAATGTTGAAAAATCTCAAGACTAGTTGTTTGAGATAAAAAGCGAGATCCTGAAAGTTCAGTCGGAAGACTGTCCAGTCGATTGGGTCTGTGTCTTTCGGCGATAGATCGTAGACCTGTTGTAGGCTGGCGAAGTGCTTCTTGGAGACTTCTCGATGGAGTCTTTCACTTTCCGCTAATTGTGCCTCGAGACTTGCGATTCTTTTGCGACTTTCTGGATCCATTCTTTTTTTTTTTTGATAGTGGGGAGTCTTATTTGATGTCTATAGATCTGAAACGCAGTTAGATTATGAAGAATGAGGTGAAGGTTGACTGCATTGGGCTGAGAACAAAGAGTAAGTGTGCATGTTTCCATGATAACAAAGGCAGAATCAGCTTGCAACCTCGCTCTGTAACCCTGAGCTTGTAAATCGACTACATTTCTAGCTTTGTCGTGTCATGATGTACGACCAGATTTTCCTGAGCCCAATTTTAGCATAAGAGAATGATCCGTTGTTTGGGGTTGGCGTCTGTCTCCTCCATCTCATGTCCTGCTTCGAGATGTTTGTAGTACTCAGGATACCCAGTGGGGTACTACGTGGACTGTAATTTCCTGACGCGAGGTCTTCGACCAAGCGAGAAGTCAGCAGGAGGAAGGGAGACAGGTTATAGGGTAGGGCAAGCGCGATAGCTTCTAGGAGAGCTCCTGACATGAGAAACGTTAAGAGAGATGACTTGATCGTTCAGCAATCGGCCAGGTGGTGGGGACTTCGTTGGACATGTTGACGTCGATCGGCTCACCGGCGTAGCGAGCCACGGCCTGGATCGTTGATGATGAGAGAAGAAGACGAGACTTCGAATCGACGACGTAAGAGAACGACGGGCTCAGCCGGCGCTAGGCTAGCTTTCTTGGCGTACCAGGATCGACTCCACCTGGTGAACTTCAAACTGTTCCCAGGATTTCATCACCATCAACTCTTCATCACCTCCAAGGTTGTTGGAGCTACCCGCAATCTTTCAAATGCTCCAGAACATCTTACTTTTCAGGATAATGGCCAATCTTGTCTTAGTGGGAGCCGCTGTCTTGCTACAGTCGAGACATCCGAGATGCGGAAATGCAGTACGAGTGCACCTTAGGTACGTATCCTTTTCGCTTGCTCTCGCTCACCTTCATCTACTCGATGACAAGTGACTGGCTTTGCGATGCCTAATTTCCTAGATTAAGAGATGTATGGAGAATGTTACAATGTCTGTTGTCATGCACTGCGCCACTGACGCCGCCAGCTATTCGCTCAGCCTCGTGGCTTCAGCCTTGCCTTTCGCAAGCAACATATTCCCTTTCCCAGAAGATAGAAGGCCATCGTCCTTTGTTGAAAGTCTGGCAGCTTAATATGCGTTCTTATCGCCAATATGACCCCGATGCCAACTGCTTCCGACGTAGGAATCGCTTATGAGCCTCTGAGCACCACCAAGAACGAGATAAGGCTGCTAAAATTGCTGTCGGGAGAAGAATCACTCTCCTTTCAAATGACCACTTCGCCACTGAGGCAGGCACCGGCGTTCATTGCCTTATCTTACACATGGGGAGGGCCGTCGATGGATTGCCAAATAATGATCAACCAGGAACAAATCACTGTGCGAAAGAACTTGTGGCGATTTGCATCCCAAGTGAAGCGATGCTCAGAGTACAAGAACAAATTGTTCTGGATAGATGCTCTATGTATCAACCAGTCCGATAATAATGAACGCACTCACCAAGTAGGCATGATGGCGGAGATATATCGGAGCGCAAGGTCTGTACTCGTTTGGCTAGGTCCAGCCTACGGGGACAGCGATAGGGCAATGCACTCGCTCTCGCGCTCAATCTGGAAATCGGAGAAGATCATGGGGAGCATCTGGTGGAAACAGGAAGGGAGTGCGATCTGCCGTCTCTGCGAGAGAGGATACTGGACTCGGCTCTGGGTTTTGCAAGAGTTGGCCCTTGCAAACAAAGGATCACTGCTCTGTGGCAGTTTTGAGATTCCATTGCACGAATTTGTAAGCTTCGTACAACAAGCAAAGGCGGTTCCAGCAAAGTGTCGGCGTGAGCAAAGCTTTGTATACGGCGCTATGCTTAGAAGTCCTGCCGTCGCGATGGTGCTTCAGACGTATGGCGCACTCAGTGGTCGACTGATGGAGCAGATGGTGGCTTCTGCTCATCTAGGCTGCTCAGATCCGCGGGACAAGGTATACGCCTTGCTTGGTGTGGTCCACGAAGGGCATGAGCAGATTCGGCCAGACTACACTATTGCGATGCCGGTACTTCTGAACAATGTGTTGCGAAACGAGAACAGAATCGAAAGACCAAAATCTCTGGTGGCTATCAAGGAACAATGCGAAAGCCTCTGTCGCGCTGTAGGTGTGGCTCCAGATACAATGTTCCAGCTAGTTCGGCGCCCAGGAGACATCGACCCGCCATCCGCAAGCGATATGAATTTGGAACCTCTTCGCGATGCCAGGTCCGGCCTCACTCTCTGGTGGGCCAGTTTCTACAAGCACGTAGCCATCGGGGCTCTCTGGAGCCAGTGGATTGTGGGCGACGAACTGATACCGGCGGGTTACAATGAGCAAGAAAAGGTGCAGAAGTTGGCCTGGACAGCCGTCCAAACTGGCAATTTGTCTGTTTATAAACCCCTGCTCAATTCTGGCTTCGCCCGAATCAATGACCGAGACAGCCAGGGCCGGAGCGTCCTCTACGCAGCCGTTGAGGCCAATCATGAATCCCTGGTCAAATATATCCTGAGCAGAAAACATGTCGACGTCAGTGCAAGAGCTTATGACGGCAAGACTGCTTTGCATGTGGCTGCACGCGATAATAAGAGGCGTTACCTACGCTGGATGCTGGCGAAAAGTAAACCAGAAATCAAGCTTGGAGACGCAAGCGACATTGATGTCAACATCGGCGATCAGGACGACTTCACGCCGCTACATTATGCTGTCCACCACGGGCATGAAGCCGTGGTCAAGATACTATTGGCCCACGTCGGAGTCGACATCAATACTTCTGGTCGCTACACGAGACTAGTAGCCATAAAGAAATCGAACGAAAATCAAGATCGGAGTGACAAACCGCCCCTCCATATCGCAATTTCCCGTAAGCGAGCTACGATTGTCCAGCTCCTGCTCGATAGGGATGATCTTAATCTGAGAGACCAACACATTCGACGGTTCTATCCACTACATCTTGCCGTTGGAGTCAACGATGAACTCATAATACGGGCGCTGCTGTCGGATCGCAGGATTGATATCAACTCTTTGAACCAGAACGGTCATACAGCTCTGCATCTAGTTGCTAGCACAGGGAACAAACGCTTGGCGAAGGTTTTGCTTGCTACTGCGGGCGTGGATGTCTCATGCAAAACACGGAGCGGACGGACCCCTCTTAGCATTGCGTTGCGGAATTTGCACACAGATGTTGCGGAGATGATCTTGAAGGCAGGGTAGAGAGAAGACTCTTGACCATCGTACTTTACTTTGTTTTGAATACCCGCCACGTTCAATGATGCAGATCCGGGTTACCTTTATCGGGTTACCTTTATCGAGTAAAACAAAGAGATACGCAGGAGGCTGATATGTGTTTCGATGCAACAGAGTAGAAAGAAGCCAGTGCACGCCACTAATGCCGGGATAGCTGTACATTCGGAAGACAGGCACAGCCATTTCACAGACCTCTCTCTTCGATGTCACTCCTTCATCTTGTCTTTCCCTTCCAAGAGTATGACCGATGGAAGCTGGTTAGAAGGTCCCGAGGCTCTTGCACGGGATGCTACCAAGTTGGTCTATATATGAGTATGACGACCTGGGTGTCGATTGTCCGCTTGGCAACTCCATCTCTGGAGAAGGCGTAACATGGCAGCAACATGGCGCAGATACACTGGTTGATCTTAAACGGAATAAATGGTCTCAGCCGCCCAGAAGAACAGAGGGAGGATTTACTTGGGATCTGGTTGTTCACCCTGCTTGTCGGTATTTGCTAGCTTTTCTCATGCCTGTTGTGTCGCGAAATGGGGCCAAGATTTATAAGCCCCTTTTTGAGCGAACGAGAAGAGCTTTAGGGTTAGGGTTGGTGTAGAGAAATCATGATCGCTTCGATCATAGCTATCGATATGAGAGATGCTCAATACAACGTGTCGATCATCCACACCACTTTCACATATCACAGGCGATCATGCTCCATTAATGGTCTATAATCGTGTAGGATACGACACTTTTGCTAGCAGACGACTTATGGCGAAGTTCAGTAATAGCATCTTCAGACAGGCAAGTGTCCTTCTCCCTGTTTGTCCACCTTCTGTGCTCTTGCCTCATAAGTGATGGCGCAAACGATACCATACCTACATGAGGTCGATGTCGATGTCTGTGAAGCGCTCCCAAGCGTTGGAACGCCAAGCCAGCACGTGCGACGCTCGGAGCGTCGTCATCGGCTCCACGTCAGCTCCCTGGTCACCTCTTCCTTCCACAATCCATCGCCAAGCGGTCAACCAAACATTCATTTCACATGATGGCCGGGCCATCAGATGAAGAGGAACAACACCCTCTACTCCCATCGTCCAAGATCCACTTCTCTCAGCCTACCTCAGTCGCTCGCCGCCAAGCCAAGCGTTTTCTCACCTCCAAAACAGGACATTATGCAGTTCTCCTCCTCGTATCTTTAGACATCAGCTGCATTTTCGCTGATTTGCTTTTGACGAGTCTGGCTTGCGAGGGACATATTGCTCACAAAGATGCCGAGAATGCGAGCGAGGTGCTAGGAGTCGTGAGCCTGGTGTTTTCTTGTCTGTTTGCTGTGGAATTGTTGACCAGTATTTGGGCTTTTGGAGGGAGGTTCTTCAACTCCTGGTTCCGTAAGTACCATCTCATCAAACACTTATGAGTTCCGCGGCTTATGACCTCACCTTTTTTAGATTGTTTTGATGCTCTGGTCATCATAGCAGGTCTTATCATCGATATCTTGCTAAGAGGTACACTCGAAGAAATTGGCTCCATTGTCGTTGTGCTACGTCTGTGGCGAGTACTGAAGATTATTGACGAGCTGTCTGCTGGTGCCGCCGAGCAAATGGAGCCTTTGACGGAAAGAATCGAAGATCTGGAATCCGAGAATAAGGAGCTGAAGCAGGCGCTTGAAAATTGGAGGAACATATCGTCTGCGGAGCATCAAGAGCTTTCAAGCAATGGCTAGTAGGACCATAGCTGTAAGTGTCTGGCAGAGACGACGCACCGTTAACAAAATGCTCCGTACGTTCCAGAACTCTAATTTTGAACTCAAGGGAATGATGAATTGGATCTCGACACAATCGTACCATTCTCTATTGCACATATGCCTAAGCATTACAACACACGTACATCTCTCTCTTCTCGGACTTCCGTGTTGCCTGCCGATCTTCTAACATCCTTCGCCCAATTGCCCGAAATCAATAATTAGCTGACACCGAGTTGTACTCCTTCCCATTGCACTTCAAACTGAACTTCATAGGTCCACTCGAGATGGTCAGAATCACCTTGTACGTGATCTCACACCATTTGACAATCCCTCCCGCAGCGTCCACTCTGGTCTTCGCTTCGAAGAACTCCTTCGGGACACTAGAAAGGTCGCACTTCAATGTGCAGTTGGGTTTCAGATCACCTTGCGGAAAGAGGGGCGCCTGCTCAGCGCCCGACTCAAGCAAAACGAACGTCAACTGTAGTTCCTCATCCGAGGGATGGGCCGGCAAAGAGGTGAAGAAATCCAGCTCTACAGGTCGTTCTCGGACGAGATCATCGCCTTTGTGGATGTGCCAGAACATGGTGTTGACAACGAGCTCCCCTCGGAATTCACACATCACTTTCGGCTGCCCCAGAAATGCTGGATCGTTGACGTTGGTGCTTCGGCCGGCTACACCGTAGTGTTTGGGAGAGACGTTCGAGACCACAGAGACAGTATCTCTGGCGGGAAGTTTGTACAAGGCTGCACCGCGAGCAATTGCGGACCATCTACGTGCACGCTCAAGTCAGTAAACAGACTCAAGACTGTAGAGATAAGTGGGTCTTACGCGAAGGGAGGTTGGATGACCCAAATTTTGTGCTTTGCTTGAAGCGTTGCTCGTAAGTACTCGTTGGCGCCAAAACCACCTACGAGGAAGATTGCCCTTCAGACTTGATTTAGCACAAGTCGCGTTTGACTTCATAAGGTCATGGTGTGAGGTCACATACCTTGATCTCCGACCCTCCAGGGTGCTGCTCTTCTAAGCGTTTCAGTCGAGCCTGCGTGACCTGTTCTGTGACGAGTCGATCGATGTCATTGATGACGGGGTCGAATATATGCTGTAGCATTGCGCTGAGCTCACACGTTAGTCACTCCCCGAAAGTACCGGGCGCCATGACAATGCTCATCCTTGACTTACTTTGTGACTGTCAGACAGTTATCCTCGAGTCCCTTCTCTGGCATGTCCTCAAGTCCTGCTCTTGGGAAGTAAACGTAGTACTCAGCATCACCTGAAGTGTGATATCCGGGCTTAATGGTGTCGTTGAACTCCTTCATCGCACGTGCCAGGTTGCCAGAATCTCGCAACTTGCTGAAGGCAAGGTCGCCGACAACGTTCTTGATATGCTCTTCGAATCTGCGGTTGAGCATCAAGGATCCCGATAATCCACCTTCGATCTGTCAGCGTGGATTCCAACTTGGCTTACATGTACCCATACCTGTTGCAGAAACAAGCTCTTTCAGCTCGACCGGGTTTCTGTTGACAATCTCATACGATATGAGGTCCACCGTGCCACCGCCGGCATCACAGACGACGAATGCATCGCCTGTGTTCAAACCCTCTTTGCCGATATCTGACAAGACAGCTATAGCCGCAGCTTCGGGTTCCTTGATCAGGCTGACCGGATGGATACCTGCATTTCGTGCCGCCTGTGCACATGTCAGTGCTCATGAATATGAGTATCTTATCACTCGTATAGATCAAATGTACGTACCCTCAAAGTCGCATCCTTGGCCTGGTCGGACCAGACAGCAGGGACTGTTATGACATACTGCTTCCTGGAGCTCGCAAGGTAGCCAGGAAGGTAGTGCGCGGCAATCTTCATCTTGGCATGGCTGAACAAAGCATTCAGATATTCAGAGACGACGACTATCGGTGCTTTGCCCAGCTTCTTGAGAACGGCAGTGGTATCCATTTCCGGGACGTAAATGGGCTTTGGTTGATTTGGATCCAGCAGAAGTTTGACTCCCTCAATCAGACCAGGGGAATATCTCTCAAGTTCATAACCCCATTTGATCGAGCCGTCTTCTTCATATTTCAACAGTGTTGGACACTTCTCGTATGTTAATCCTTTGGCTCCTGACCACTCTTTGATGATGCATGTCTTGTCTGGTTCTCTTGTCAAAACCCAGGCAACTCCACTGTATGTAGTACCAAAGTCCTGCAGCAAGATTAGAGAGAAATTTCATGGAGAGGAGCAATGTGACTAACGATGCTGATGATGATAGCGCTACTGCTATGATCCTCATTGCCGTGTGTACTCTCCATATCGTAGTTCATCTTCTCGACTCGCAGAGATTTCTCCAAGGGTACTCTGATATAATCGAGATTCGAGCTGTGGAGTGTTTGGAGATAGAGGGTTTTCGTAGATTCTTGATTGCCAACGGTTGTGCCAGACACGACCTCTTTAATGCCGCATGCGTTGAGCTTTGCGAGGTGTGCAGGTGAGTCGATGTACCAGATGCTCGAGGCAGGCGACGTTTGGGGCAGCGCTTTTTTGGGAGTTAAAGACAACATCCACCTAGGTAGCGTTGGAGGCTTGTCTCGCACAATGCGGATCATGATGGCCTCTACGCAATGTGCTGCAATCAGCTGGAACAACACTTTGCTTAGAACCTCATTTGTGCACGTACGGCGTTTCAACCATCTTCTTTGACCAAATGTATCTTGATCGAACAAGTTAGTCCAATCTCCACCTGCCCAGATCTGACCATGAGTAAGAGTCTGACCTGTCAATCTCTCTGTCGTTTGGTCATGGATTGATTGTCTTGAAAGACAAGCCATGACGTGCTTGTAAGGCAATCCCTATCGATCACAATCTCACTGCGAAGCCGCTGTGGCTTTGAATCGTCCGGCTCAAAATGGACACCGGGACGGCAGGACACAGACTTTTGCCTCATCAGATCTGAACCAGTTGTCGTGGGCACTGCAACTGCGTACGCGTGATGTCTTGAATTCATTCAGGAGAACTGGGTGGCGCTGGTTCCGAATCCCAAAATTTCCACATGCCCAACTCCAGTCTCGCAGCCCTTGTGTCAGCTCCTTCTTCGTCGCCTGTCCGGAGCCGATGTACTGACTTTGGCAACTTCAATAGTTCCTATAAAAGTCCCAATCGATCCAGTAGTCTCATCGAGCTTCGAGCCACGATAATTGTGACGCGGCAACTGTGTGTTGCATGAGATAATCCGCTTTTTACAGTGTTTCATCTCTCTATTCCCTCAGACCGCCGCAATGCAGAGCGATGTATATGAGCTAACGACTTCGCCCGACACCGACATGAAAGATAGAATATCAGACCCAATGGATCCCGCCACTAGCATGAATTTGGACTTGGAAGAATACATGGACAGCCTGTGTCGGAACAACGAAAACGCAGGTGCCTTGCAGCGCTTTCTTTCCAAATTAACCGGCCAACTCCGGTACGATCCTCAGGGAATGGGACAACACTGGAACGAATTTGCGAATGTTACGCTGAGGTATAGATCCAGGCATGAAGACATTCGCGTTCCGGGAGCATGGCCAGTCATGCAGCAAGAATCAGAACGTGGCAACAATCAAGTCCAGGAGTTGTATGAGGACCGAGACCACAACCCAGAGTCTATTGAGCACCTGCGAGAACAGCTGAGAGAGAGCGAGCGCGCCCGAGAGCAAAGAGATTTGCGACTGGCCGAGATCCAGGAGCTGGTCAATAACTTGGAAAGCAAGCTGAAGACCCAGAGCATGAAAATGACTATCGACCGCAAAGAGCTAGATCGACTCCATGCCATCATAATTCAAAACGTTCGCGATGAAGAAGTGTTCGACGATGGTGCCATTCTCAAGAAGTTCACCAACCTCAATTTTGCCATTCAACGGCTGGTGAAAAGACATTTCAAGCCCGGCAAGACAACCGCCTGGTCTCAATACGATCGCATCAACGGCGGAGAGGATCGAGTGTTGTTTCTGCGAGCGCACCTTGCCGACTGCATCGCAGCGTCGTACTTCGACCCGCAAGCGGCGAAGCTGTATGGAGTAGAGACGAAGATTGACGCAGCATTGTGCGAGTTCGAGACGGCTCTGCACGCCTTAGGAGGTAATTTCAAATCTTGGCGAGGACGAAAAGAAGCCGGCTAACATGTTGTAGAAGGAGTTCTGACGACCACCAAGCTTTCGGAATGGAGAGTCGAGACTATCAAGCTGGGCATGTTGCTGCACCCAGGACCCATTCTTTACACCATCAAGGATGCCGGATTCGCCGCACATGATAAGCTCTTCCCAGCTTCCCAAGGAGTCGTCGATGACGGCCCTGAAGGTCACTTGGCGACTCGTCAAAAGAGCGACGACTTCGCTCCGCCAACAATCCTCAAAAGTCCCGGTTTCGTCAAGGATGTGGAAATGCTAGCTGCGCAGGCTTTCGATGCTGCGCTTTCAGTCCGATCATGCAAATCCAGCTTCGTGTGGGATCAGATGGGCGCAGCGGATTCTTTTGACAAGTCAGATGTCGAGACAATCCCCGAGTACAATGTGGAGCCCAGGTTAGCAACTGGCCTGGCGGTGAAGGTCGTTTACGGTCCCGTGTATAAGATTGTGGACAACCAGAGGGTGCTGTTGCATGGTGGCGAGATTTTGAGCAGCTGATGATAGCATCGAAAGAAGATAGCTAGAGTGCGAATGCACGCCGTTGCCAGGATAGAGCGTTGAGGTGTTTGTGGTGAGGCAACATATGTTGGGTGGCAACAGTGTTTCCAAGCAGCAAATTCAGCAGTTAGTCATTCTCTCTTTGTGGACAGCAGTAACATCGTCTTGACAGAGCGGATCTTTCCAATACAAACCATACGCTCAAGCTATCTGCTCTTCGGATTCATAATCATCGCTTCAGGTTCCTTTGAAGTCGAAGGCGCCGTATGCTGTGTTTGACTAACGACGGAAGGTGCTATGATGCCCTGGGGGAGCGTGGACTCTGAGTGCCCGCATGACTACCACATTGGCGGTCCGCGGGCTTGGAGGAGTCAGTATCAAGGCGGAAATCTGCCTGCCAGGGACTTTTCCGACCGGGTGAAAAAGGAGCTCGAAACGCTGAGAGCTATTCCATGCTTCAAAGCGGATGATCGTCCTGATGAGGTTCGGCCAGCAATACTGTATCCTAAAAAAAGTCCGAAGAGGGCAGAATGTTGTCTTGAGTCCCGTCATTCATATCACCTCTGAATAGGAACGACAATTTTCAGGAATTGAAAGGATGTCGACGATATGGGTGGCCGGATACGATTCGACGGGATGAGTGCAGGGCTGCTTTGATTGAGCAACGGAAGGAAATTGGTGCATGTCGTTAGCTCTTGTGAGATCATCACTCTTTGCAAGACGCCAGCGCATGCTCTACTGAGAATGCATACATGTACCTCGCTTGATTGAGGAATGACGACACCGAGCTCGCGCGAGTTCGAGTGATGGATCTGTTCTTCGCAGGAGCAAGCACGCCGTTGCAGATGCTTTCGACTCTCTGATCTCAAAGCTGTCAGCTAGGACCATCGGCAACAAGCTTCATGCTTCTGCCAGCGATCCGCTCACGATAGTCAGGGGAGTGAAGTCAGTGGATGAGATGAGACTGTAGGAGTGGTCGTGATGTCCATGAGAAGGAAGAAGAAGAAGGGAAGGAGGAACCTTAGTTCTAGGTGAAGTGGGGCAAATGCTGACTGCGCACTTCTGAATCGCGTCTCGAAGAACACCAAACGCGTCTCTCGAACCCGGATCCCTTCCTTCGCACTCCTCATTTCTCAACAATGGCCGACCAAAACGCAACACCAGCTCCCGATCACGAAATCCCAAGTCTGCCGGCATCACCCCTACCCAAGAGGACAAAGTACACGGAACCGTCCAACCTTTCAGTCGCCTGTACGTTCCTCTTCATCCTCGAATCTTCCTCTTCATCTTCATGATCTAACACAACTCGCCCAGCAATTCTCAACGACCAAGCTCCCACTCCCACCCCAGAAACAACAATCTCCAATCCGCTCTCAGAAATGGCCACCACGGCTCTCCCAGCGCCAACACTTCCTCCAGTCTCCTTCGAACCTCCACCACCAGCTCTTCAAGTGAAGCTCTTGTCCTCTACAGCCAAGCCACCTACGCGAGGTTCTGCATTCGCCGCTGGCTACGATCTCTACGCCTCAAAGCCCACTTCAATCCCGGCCCGGGGTAAAGTTCTGGTTGATACAGACATCAGCATTGCTGTTCCCGCCGGCACTTACGGCCGTGTAGCGCCGCGGAGTGGACTGGCGAGTAAGCATAGTATCGATGTGGGTGCTGGAGTTATAGACGCGGATTATAGAGGGCCACTGAAGGTGCTGCTGTTTAACTTTGGTGAGAAGGACTTTGCTGTGGCTGAGGGAGAACGGGTTGCGCAGTTGATCATTGAGAGAGTAAGTCGTTGTTTGAGTGTGTTGAAAGGGGATATGTGCTGACAGTGTGATAGATCTATACGCCCGAGGTGTTGGTTGTGGAGGAGTTGGAGGAGAGTGTGAGAGGTGCTGGTGGATTTGGATCAACTGGCGGCTTTGGAGGTGCGTTGCCAGGCATTCAGAACGGTTTGCCTGCTGTCTGAGATGCGAAACATTGAGTGTTCATGATGGCATTGCATACGCTGCTTGGAAACATCTGAACGAATGTACGAATATGAAGGTATGAAAAGCATAAGCGAGGAACGACTGCATTCACCACATTGTCGTCTTTTGGTTCTGGTTTGACTTGTCTCACCTCTACTGACTTGGGCGACTGGATACTCCCCGAGCTGTATGCGCCCCTCGGCCATAGGAAGAACATGAGCAAGACATGGTGAACCAAAAGCGGTTGTGCTTGGGCCGAACATATCTGCAGCTAATGACCCTTTACCTATGATCTGATGCGACTACAACATTCCCCTCGATCCAGACCTCCATCCACCTATGCATTCTGATGCCATACTTTTCAAAGATGCCAATACACTCGGCACATGCGCAGATTGCACCATAGCCATCAAGATTCTTACATCCGGTCAACTGATCGACCCAAGCGAGTGTACATGACTGGAAACAGATCGTTGTCTGTAGCTTCAGGAGCTTCTTCTCAGAAGTCGAGAAACCACAGGCAATACCTCCAATTGATGCAGGCTACGCTCGAAGGTCGTATGCCGGCATACAATGCCTCTCTTCTGCGCTGCAACCACCCAAACACAGTCCGAAGCCGCTGTGGATATCGAGGATCCTGTGCTGAACGTGGGATAATGTACTGTCTGTCTAGAATCGGACAGTATCGGAATCTATTGTTCACTCCAGCCATTGTCTGCTGGAACGCCGCTTCCGTTGGCCACTTGGCCCAATGAATGTACAAGTGCTGCCCGGAGACCACCTCGTGGCGGTGAAAGTCGGATTTTGGTCTCCTGCACGCCTAAGACCAGGTCGTGGATTTGTTTACTGGCATTTTCCTCAGCGGGTTGCTTCCGTTTGCTTTCAGGAGAATGTACACAGATCTAGATCAGCCCGGTCCCACACCCGAGGGTACTAGATCTGTGTACAGGGTGAGTTGGTAGGTAAGGTTCCCAGCCGTTCGTGTGCGCTGATGATGGCGTGGTGTCCAATCGTCTCATGGCCCGTCCATAGAGCCACAGAGCGAAGGCATACGCCGAATATCCACATCGCGAGTGCATAGATGCCAGCTTCGGCATAGAAGGCGGCCAAGAAGACTACCCATCCCAGAGAAGCTCTAATGTTTTCCGCTGTCGTTAGGCGAACGCAGTGGTTCAATCAACGGAGGTGCCTAACCTCCTCGCGATCCCAAACGACTCTCCAACTAGGCCGACGTAAAGTAATGATTTATGCCATACTTTGCTCGGTATCGAGCAAGTGAATGTGCCTCAGTAGAGGCAGTGCGTGTTTTGGTGTTACAGCCTCTCGACGCATCGAAAGAGAATGCGACGTCCAGAAACCCATGGCCTAGAAGGATAAGGTATGCAGCCAATCCAACGGAGAGCACAGGGCGATGCGTGAAGAGGCTGAATATGGAAGTTTCTTGTCCTCCTGGAAAGAGCAGACGTTGTAGGCGAGTATAGTTGCCGGAGTTTACCCACTAGCGCCAAATATCGACATTCACCCAATGCTTCACCTCTGCTTCCCACTCCACGCTTCCCACTCCACCCCATCCACACCAAAATGATTCCTCACCGCGCTATCAGGGCGCTGGCACCCCAGACACGACAATGTACCCGCTTCTATCAGTCTACAACCCGCCAACGAGCAGCAGATACACCCAGAAAAGGACGAAAAGAACGGTCAACACTCATCTCCAATGAAATCTCCGCTCTCCGCCAAGGACCTCCTCCACCCACCTCAACACCACCGACAACATCCGCTGGCTTCATCGATACACCATCAACAACTTCCCCGGGACAAATGGGCGAGAATGCGCCAGCAGAACGGGAAGGAATAGCCGCACAAGGTGTAGCACGACCAGCTTCCATGACTGAACCAAGCGAAGGTGGCGTAGATGTTCTCTCCGCACAAGCACCGGGTATTGGAGAAGTTGCAACTAAGCCTGCTGCTGCTGAGCCAAAGGAGGCTGGGAAAGCGATCACTCCAGCAGCCATCGATAAGATGAATCTGTTGAGAAGTGGAGAGGGCACAGCAACGATCGCAGGAGGAAATTTCGCTGGCGTGGTGGAGGATCGATTTCATCACGTCATTTCACCCGGGATGAGGGCGGGCGTTGAGATGACGAAGGAGCAGTTTGCACAGAAGCGCGCACAGGGGCAGCCTGTGAGGATAAGGAGAGACGATAGGAGTGGTAAACGGCTGAACGAAGAGGTTAAGAAGGCCGTTGTGGGCAAGTTGGTCAGAGGGGAGTTTGATCGGAAAGGATTGTTGGGTGGGAGAGTTGATGTGAGGGAAGGGCAGAAGAAGAGCAAGCCACATTCCGTTGATGAGGTTAGTAGGAGATTGTTGCTGAATGGGACTTATCTGGGGAAGGATCGGAAGAAGTTGGTTGATAAGGTCAAGGGGTTCTTGACGGACGAGCAATGGAAAAAGGTACCTCTTGGGGCAAGATGAGAGGAGGAAGGTGGTGTAACATATGTGGAGCGACTGAGCATTGTACAAACAGATTGGGCATGTCGACCGCGGCAGTTGAAACTTCAGCACACTGCGTATCAATATCTGGAGTTTGTCAATATGCTCCTGCTAGCAGTACTCCGAGGTGCTATGGGAAAAGGGAACAAGCAAGGTATACTCCGGATTGTCGTTGCATTCGTCTTTAAAGGAGCCGAGGACTTTCACTCTCAGCTTCCCAGGACGATGCTTGGAAGCTTGCGGCCGAACACCTCGCAATATACAAGCCCAGGCCTGACCGCCGTTGAGGACACATGCTCAAGTGTGCAAGTACGTACTCCAACTTTCCTATGACTCCAGCTTTCTTGCCACGTATGTGGACTTTACACCACCCAAACACATAAGAAACATATCATCTGCAACCTTCATGACCGATGCTCTTCAGCATGGCGCGAACCTGCAACACAATCCTCATCAGCATCCTCATCCTCTTCTTGGCCATTGTACTCCCCAAACCAGACCTCACCATCCCACATCGAAGAGTACTCCATCTCTTCCATCCCTATGAAGCACCGCTAGGAGGCTGCACCTGCGCCGACACGATTCCAGGAAGTTACTGCGTCTATTTTCACCGAAAGAACTCACTCTCCAAACACACCAAAGCTGTCTTTGGGGAAAAAGATCCCACAGCTCTTAATTTCGAATTTCTCTTTCCAGCAACAAACGACCTTGTCGGCGCTTCTTATTGTGTAGAAGACGTCTCGGAAGAGACTTTCGAACGCATCAAACGGGATGTTGCGGTCGATCAGATAGAATGCCAACGAACGATAGAATCCGAGCCTGAGGATCCCGAGGAGGGATATGTGGTTGTGATGGACGATAGGAGACCGGAGCACATTTTCAGTAGAGCGAGATGGAGGGATGGACAGGAAGGGATGTGCTGGGATTTTGCTCTGATGAGGACGTATACCCCTTCTTTTCTGGGCAGTGAACTTTTAGGGGAAGTGAAAGACTGGATAAAGTGGCGTTATAGGACTGCTTTGTGGAAGGTGGAAGATGAGTTGTGGGCATGGAGGTTATGGTGGTTTGAAAGAGGGAGCGTCAAGGGGAGACGGTGTTGAGACGCACACCAATTCATTGCGAATACACGACCTCAATGGGCTCTTTGCACGCGGATGTCCGGAGAGCGTCTAACGATCTAGCTGCTTCCGTGTCGAAACAAGAGGATATGAGTTCTTTTTGTATCAGTCATTCGAGAGATAATCGAATGAGAGTAGGCGCGACGCGCGATGACAAGTTGATGATGCGTGTCTGGAGAAAGAAAAGGGGAACAGATAGCCCTGCTGCGCCAAGCCTTCTTCTCGGGTCGTTCCCGCGACATCAAGACTAGGGTTAGGGTTGGGGTAGTGAGAATCTCACTGCTTACGACACGACACGACACTACTTAACTAACTTGATATGATTTAGGCTTTATTATTCTTAGACTAAGCTCTTAAATACTCGTATACTTCTAGAGTTTCTATATCTCGTATTATAAGATATTAATTCGACCTTTTAGTTAGAGTTTAGCGAACTATAAAGTAATAGTACCCGTTATTTATGTTATACTACGCCTTCCTACTCCTAATTATTAGTAGTAACGTAGGTAAGTTCTTATAGATAATAGGATATTATAGTAGTAAGGGTATATTTATTATTTACTTAACTTAGAATGTTCGTACCTCCTACGGGCTACTTTTAAAAAAAGTCCGTACTAGCGCTAAAGTAAGTAAATATAAGTTATATTTCGAAAAGCTAACCGAGTCCGCGACGGGTAGCGCCGCCCGCCCGCCCGCGACCGTACGCTAATATCTCGTACCTACCTATACTAACGCTATACTACCCCTAGCGACGCCGTACCGCGCCTCTCTACGCGACGCTACGTACCGGAATCGAGAGCGCCCGCGACGGCCGTTCGTTTATACTATACGCCGCCCGAAACCGTACGGTATACGTCGCGCGGTCGTCCGAGAGCGCGACTATCTAATCTCTCGAGCCTTTCGCCCTACCCCGAGCTACGCCTTTAGACTCCTCCTCCCCCGGCTAGTTTAGATAGACCGGACGATCCTAGGGACTCGGTTAGCTTTACCTTATAAATAGATAGATTTACCGTATACGTATAGCGTACGTAAAATTTTAGTAGCCGCGTAGCCGGCTAATATTTATAGCTAGAAACCGACCGA